>JAOTRI020150510.1:0-10244 GCA_028564885.2 Zoanthus sanctaehelenae
GACACACAAGGCGTGTTGTGAATGTGTGTTGTGAGCGTGCTATCACCTTTAGCATCAAAGTCATGTGGAGGGTCACGTTTATGTGGCATCACACGGGAAAATGTACACAACAACCTCCTGTTTAACAGGTACTTAACACTTTTTCAAACGGCTTTAATGCTTTCTTTAACACTTTAAACGGTTAGCAAAAAATGTTTAATTGCTTGTTAAAGCGTCTTAACAGTTGCCTCCATTTTTAAACATTTTTACTTTATTTAAGTCTTAACGTTTTGCTTTAATAGCTAATTAAACAACAGATGCAGCTATCAAACGCTTTTTTAAAATCGGCTAGTACTACAGCAATCACCAAAGATAAATTTTAGTAGAGGCAACTTTTGACTGTTTGTTGAAAATTAATTTCTTTTGCAGAGAAAAGAAACCAGTTTCTTCTCTCAACTAGACTCTTACTAAAGGCATACTGTACTTTGTAATTGCTAGAAAAAAGAAAAAGTTGTGTTAAGGCCTTACTAAAATTTTAAGTAAAATTTCTTAACATGTCCTATATCAGCAGCATGAAAGAAATAAACTGAGAGAGCGAAATCGAAGCACTCTTTCTCACATGCCGTTAGATCGAAATCTGGTTCTGTTTCAACCAAGAGTTTCTTTGATTTATGCGGTGAAGTAACTTCCCCCGAGTTTATTCTTATTTTTCAGTGTGTGCTGTTTAGCAAACTTTGAATGCTCCCACACCCTGCGATGCAAAATGAAACTCGTCATAACTGAAGCTACAGTAGTTGGTTGACAGCAATTATTTTTTAAAAAAAGCTTATAAATTTCATTGCGTTTTAAAAAAACGCAAATAATTTTAACAATCAGAGGCTCTTTTGAGATTATTCAACTGACGCGAAACCAAAGTTCTCACATTGATCTGAATGAGTGGCACTAGCTGTCAAAGTCCAATTGCATAAAATTAAAATTTTGAATATTGATAAAATTATTACCACTTAAATGAGTTTATAAAACCAAACTTTAATACCCTCATAGGACAAAATTAATACTTAACTCTGAGATAGACATACTGTATTTAGCTGCTTTATTATTATTTTACAAACATGACAGTTCTACTTTACTGTATATACACTTTATACATTTTGACATTGTTTTAGGTAAAGAGTTTCTAATTAATATTGTTCTTAAGTTACCAAAAGCCGACTCTTAAT
The DNA here is from genome assembly GCA_028564885.2 of Zoanthus sanctaehelenae. Classification (NCBI taxonomy): domain Eukaryota; kingdom Metazoa; phylum Cnidaria; class Anthozoa; order Zoantharia; family Zoanthidae; genus Zoanthus; species Zoanthus sanctaehelenae. Next base: position 1,200 of record JAOTRI020150510.1, read on the forward strand.
TGTTGTGCAATGTCTCAATACTTGTTTGACTGGATGCATGAAACCTAAATGATCGACACTTGGCATTGATTTTAGTTTTCACAGCTTGCCAGCACTTGCCCTCATCTTCGTTTGGCCAGCCCAACAGGAAACTTGGTAAATATCAAAACTGAAAATAAAACATACTTATTAGCAACGCAAATGAAATGGATGGCATAACAGTCACCAACTAGATATAAAATTAAAAATAGTTCACATGTCAGTGCTCAAACTACTGGTTCAAGGACCATGAGTTTATTGGTTCCCCAAAAGTAATTTTTAATTATTACCTGAATACTTTAATGATGCACTTCAAATTTCACTTAAGTATGAAATAATATTGAAGAGGTTGTATTAAACATTGTTTACTGGATAAAATTTTAACTTACTCACATCAACCTCAGATTGCCGAAATGTTTTTGACTGTGTATCACTAACAAGATTCCTCATTAAAATTTTAGCGCCATTTATTATTAAGTCTGACAAGTTTTGGACAAGAAATGATTGTCATATTCAAGCCCTGCCAAATGATAAACAAATTCATTACTAATTTTTGAGGAAAACATATTACAAATTTATAGTGGTGGTAAAATTGTGTAACTGTGAAATTTAATGAGCTGGTTTCCAAAGCTGATATCAGAATGTTTCAAACGGCATATAATATTATACCTTTCAGTGTATGAAGTCTTGATCTGTGGAGTGGAATTTTGTTAAAGTTGCCATCAGTGTTTCCCATTTCCAACTTCTCTTTAGTGAAAAAAAGTTGTAGCAGCCTCAGATTGCCAGTTTATTTCGTTCTGATTCACTTTTCAAGGCCGCACAAACTTTTTCCACTTTTCTAGGTGTAACACAACTTCCTACTATCTCTTCTGTCACTTGGCCAGGGCTAAAGGACTGAGGTTCGGGAACAACGGGATTTGACAAACGAATTGGCGTGTCTTGAATAAAATATTCATTAAACGTAGCAGGGTCTATCGTATGTAGCTCGGGCTCTGTCTCCATTAACTAAAAGCAATAGAGAAAATATTCAAATGAGTTTTTTTTTCATTATTTCTATTTCCTTTGTTTCTATAACTAGTCTTCAGGCATTTGCGTGGATAAAACATAAAACATGATAAGAAAAATAACATATTAATTAAATATCTATAAATGAAAACTCTTTACGGTTTTTACGAGGTAAAATTTAAAAATAAATTATTTAATAAAATAAAATATTATTATATATAATTTCGTTTCACCATCTCTTGTGTAAGGCTTCATCAGTATTCATTCTACTTTTGATCAAGCTCAAAAAGATATCTAGATTTGGTATAATGTTTTTTTACATCAATAAACTAAAGATAGATAAAATACTTGGTGAGTAGTAATAAATAATAATTTATTGATGATGCTCTTCAGTTTGCAAAAGGCCCCCTGTGCAATGTACAGTACCAAAAATGACATTTGTAATGGTTACTTGAAATTCTAATGTTGTTTTCAGGTTTGAACATGTTCTTTACTTTTAGCTGTTGCCATAGTTTTACAAATTAGAGAACATTAATAAAAATTCATATTTTTTTTTGCAATTCAATAAAGGCAAAAAATTTCTGCTATCAAGTAATAGATCACAGACACATGTTATTTTAGCTTCTATCGAGTGTTTCTAACAAACCTATTTAATAGGTTTTCCTGCAACTCAAAAAAAGTTTTTGTTCCATATTGTTTGATGTAGGGAATTGGTGGTTTTTTGTGGGTTTCCTGTTAGTTCTGCATATGCTTTCACAACATCATTCTAAAAAGGGTTCTCGATTTTCGACAAAAGCCAAAAGGAAAGAATCACACAAAAGTCGATGCAATAATCAAATAGTTTTGATGCAATTGTGATAGTGAAAACAATACAATGCCAAAAAGATAAAATTATAAACTTAAGTTAACAAGACCTTTCTAATGCAGCCAACATTCTACATTCAATGGACAGAATCGATTTCTCCATTCTTTTAACTGCCTAAGTATACAATAACATTATCAGTTATAAGTTAAAGTTAAAATATTTGATAGCATGCTAACAATGAGCAGTAATAGTCAAATTTTAAATATTTAGGGAACTTAAGAAAAAAGTACTGGTTTATCAGCAGCACAAGCATTGACTTTTGCCAACAAAATGAATTCTTTTAAAATGTTAATTTTAAAAACAATTTTGCTTAAACTAGTTCTACATAATGATAATCTCTATTGTTACTTTTAAAGGTTGAAATTTAATTTCAGAAGTGGGATGTGTTCTTGCCAGTTAATGCGCTGTGTGCATTATTTCTGTTAAACACAGTAAAAAGCTGTCCATCCATAAAGTATTGCTTAAGATGACTGCGTTATTAAAACTACTACATGTTTTAAATAAATGAACTAATCCTGCAAGCGCGATCTTTTTTTTGCTTTAAAAATCCATTTGTGCTAAAACGTAACAAATCTTTGCAAAATGTTAGTTGTATGTGTCTTGTTCCATGTTTCTACTCTAGTCGCTTTATTTTGATTGAAAATCGATCTGTTACTAACAGGACCACTTAAAAAAAAGCTCAAATAGTACTGTCCGTACAGTGTTTTTGTGAGGCCATTGTGGATACGCAAGAATCATATCAAGTCCTACTAAGTAGAAATGATAAAAATGTAGTCATGCACAATACTCACTTTCAAAACACTAACGTCGACTTGCTTACTTTCTTCCAGCTGCTTAATAACTTTTTTAGTGTTTGGCGATTGAGATTCTGCAGATAATTGAGTCGCAATGCTAACTTTAATTGTCTTGGGATGCTCAGGTAAGCATGCAACATTGATACCAGTTAATATCGAGGTATCTACACTGTTGTTGGCGTGTAAGTTATTTAGTTTGGTAACTTTGTCACTGGAATTTCGTGCTGCCCTGTTTGCACTCCACACTGCTTCTCTCATTCTCTGTTCCTCTAAAAACTCAGCATATGGATCTAACTGAGTCTGCGCTTCATCCAAAGACCGCTAGTTAACAGATTTTTATTGTAATTAATTATTGCTTTTTAATTAATTTACAAAACGAAAGTAAATTACCAAACAGACTCTACTATGAACTCAAATTTTTTTTGTTTACTTGGTTTATAAAACAAACCAACTTCACAAAAGGGCCATCTACATCTTCAATAAATTTCAAAATATATTAGTATTAATAAAATAAACTCTATCCTGCACTCAAATTTTCTCGCTTACTACATTTATAGAACAAACTTCACTTAAGGGTCATCTACGTCACTCTTTAATAAGTTTTAAATAAATTAGTAACAAAATGACTCTACCCTGCACTCAAATTTTCTCGTTTACTTGTACAAACTCTACTAGGGCCATCTACGAGTTCAAGAAGAGTCAAAATAAAATTGCTAATAAAATAGATCTAAACCATATTCTGAACTCAAAGATTTCTCGTTTACTAGATTGATAAAGAACAAACAAATTACAATACATAAAAGGGCCAACAATGTCTTTAATAAGTTTCAAATATAATTAGTACTAATAAAATACTCTACCCTACACTCAAAATTTTTCTGTTTACTAGATTTATAGAACGAATAAACTTAACAAAACAATCTTTAATTTTACTTACAATTTCTTCCACTGTTTGCATCGGTTCGGAATTTGTTAATTTTCTATTCCTCTTTTGTTTTGTCTTAACCTCTGTTGTATTCTCCATTGACATGGCCTTTGGAGAAGCATTTTTCTCTGGGTTTTCACCTTTTTCCAGCTCGAGATCTTGAAATAAATACGCATTTTTTGGATTCGCATGAAACACTTCTTCCAGGAATCGAAGTATTGAGGAATCATCTAATCAATGAAGAAAATTTGGGTTTTGATTTTTTTTGATTTTATAAAGTTAACTGTTAAGTTACAAAATTTCCAATAATACCTTTAGAGACCAAAGGAATTAATTTTTCCAAGTGGAAAGAAAGGTGAGAAACTTACCATTTACAGCAATAATTTCTGCCTCCAATGGTGACTTTCCGTAGTTGAGCAGTACTTTGCTTCCTTTACTAACGTTGCTCCCACTGATCACTTTCTGGATTTTGTTCAACTGAACAATACTTGTTGTTTGATCACAGTCAAAGTAAAAGAGACCATTCTTGGTACTCTGAGTGCTTTTCGGTAAGACACGTTTAGAAATATAATTTTAATTAGTTGTTCTGACTGATTGAATACTTGTTACAATTTGTAACTGCGACTTTTATAACTCAAGCTTTTATAATCGGCTCCATTGGTAAAAAGGGCTATAAGGATTGAAATCTACCAATCACATTTGAAATCAAATGAATTAATCAGCCAATCACATAGTTTTTTAATTAAACAATGACAATGAGTTAAACTAATTTGCAACTGAAAGCAAGCTATCAAATGTGTCAATCTCTCAGACGTAAACAAGTCTATAACTGTATGTCAATTAAAATATCAAATTTGTATAATAATACCGGAACATGTCTACAATTTACGAATCAAATGTAATGCCTTATTTTGAGAGAGAATTTACTTGTTACATAACATAATTTGAAACTGAGGCAAACTAAGGTTTTCAATAAAAGACGTTTTTACTCTGTATTGGTCATACAGACTAACAGACTTCTTATAAACGGTGAGCCTTAAGCCCTGTCTACATGAGTGATTTTTTTGTGACAAGTTTTATTTGTCAACATTTGTTTCCTAGTGTTCGCTCCATCTACACATGCATATTTGGGAAAACATGACTCCTGGATGATTTGTAAATTGAATATCGTGTCTGGTAAAATTTTTTTTGCTTACTGTGGAAAGACCCAAAGTAAGAACATCTCTGTGACCGAACTTATAATCTTTAATTTGGGGGCTCAAGTATTTAATGTTAAAGTGTGCAAGTCATAAGAAGAAGTTACAAAAACTCCTGCCTAGAATACAGGAGGACCTTTACCAATTTTTCAGACGAGTGTACATTTATTCTTCGTTCAATATAACTGAACAACATAAAGTATACGTAAAGCCCTACGCAAACGGTTTCAACATTTGTTTCAACATCCATTCGATTTTATCGAACAGCAATGTTAAAACCGTTTGCAACCCCCTTTTAACATGTTGAAACATGTTGAAACGAAGTCGAAACAATGTCGAAAAAGTTTAAAAAGGTTTAAACTTTGCTTCAACATTCTTTCGATTTTTCCTTTGTTCTTGAAAATGTTGATGGTTGTTGAAACCGTTTGCGTGGGGCTTTTAACATTATCCTATGCGGGCATGCGCAATTTCTGTGTTTCTCGACTCGCGGTAACTAAGAAACATAAATTTCAGCTATGGCGTCAGTGCTTTGAATGTGTACGAGAAGACTCAAATAGAAGAAGCACAAGATGAATTTGGAGAAGATGAGCACCTCGAAGGGCTTGCTAGCAAGAAAACAACTGCAGACAAGAAAAAGTTAAAACAAGCCAAGAAGTGGACAACGGATGAGGTTTCACGTTTGATTGACACATAATTCGAAAAACGTCAAATGACGTTTTTTGAATTGTCTATGGGATGTTTTTGAAAAAGAATATTATAATCGAGAAAGAAGGGAAGCAGCATATACAAAGCTTCAAGAAATATTAAATATTAGCAAAAACGAGACCAAATAAAAAATAGCAGGGCTTCGGACGCAACTCGGTCATGAAGTCTGAGGTGATCCATAGTTCACGCAATGCAAATGGCATCTAAATCAGTACAGCCACCGGAAGTCCTAGACTGTTATTTAATACCAGACGTAATTTTGTCCAAATAAAATCGAAACAAATGTTGAAACCGTTGGCTCACCCGGTGTTTAGCGCCATTCAACATTCTTAAACATCGTTCGATAAAATCGAATGGATGCTGAAGTAAATGTTGAAACCCTTTGCACGGGGCCTAATATTGAACAGATTATAAATACAGGCAAACAAAATACCCGCTAGTCTAATTGTGAGTTATCTTTACTTTCTCTGTATGAATGCGCACATTTTGTTAGAAAATGTTGAGAAAAAAATTATTTTCGAGGTGAACAAACAAACAGATGCTGGTTTTGTGAAATATTTTTTGCTTTTTTGTAAGAATTCTGAATAAGTGGTTTAAAAAGATTAAGAATTTAAAAGCGGCAAACAACCAGCCACTAGTCTTGTTAATTTATTTTTTTAGCTAGGACTAAGAATGTGCTTAACTCGCATTGACATTACAGCAAAAATATTTTCAACTTTATTTACAGTATTATCAGTATTTAAAAATTACTTATTATAATACATATATATAAAACAACAAATTCTACAATACTATTTACAGTGACGTAACTTTAATTGATAACAATAACAAAAATATTTTTTTCATTTATCTTTTCATAATAAGTCTGAAATCATAAAAACGTTACAACTTTATAAATGAGTTCTTCCCAGTTACTGTTAAGAAGGAGTGGCAACCAGGTCCTCAGATCCTTGCTTTGCAGAACGGTCATATCTTGCGATACAATGTACCTCTTCCTTTCTAAACTTAAACCTTCTGGTACTGTAGTGTAGTTTACAATGGAAAACTGACGCATGTGGCAAAACTTGTCGATCCTTAAGTAACACTGCACACTGTTCCGCTGAAGACTTGAAATGAACTTTACTAGTTGAACTTTTGAGAAACGAAAAATGATGGTATCTCAAAATGTTTGGCAGCTTGTTGAAGTATTGTGCAAGGAAAGAAGACCAGTCATACACAGGAACAATTTCTCAACCGTCGTGTCTTCCAACTAACTGCGCTTTGTTGACTCCTGTGGTACTTGCAGATTCTACCATTTGAGCAAATTCATATAACGAGGAAATGTAATTTAATTTTTATGCTTGCTTGATTAGCCCAAAGCAGTGATCTGGGCGAATTTTGTATGTCCAACAACAAGGAAAGAATACGTTATATTATGGTGGAGTTTGTTTATCGTACTCCATACCAGGTACCATAAAAAGAAACTGTTCATATTCTGTCCAGCACAGTTGTCTGCATGGAGATGAACAGAAGTTTCTCCCAGCCCGTGATTTTCAAAGTAGTGGTAAACAGTACAAACGAGATGGTAGCGTTTGCTCCTTTACCGATGGCACTAGCCTTGTCAATCAAATAGTTCACTTGCCGTCCTACCCCTTCACACATTACACACCGTACACCAAAAATACTGCATTTCCAAGGTGTCTTAAAATATATTGGTCCAGGTTGCATTGGGTTGCTGGGATAATGTATCTGCTGGGCAAAATCAAAAGAATAATGCATACTCCAATCCAAAGAACAGGGTTTATGGGCTTCACTTAAACAGATACAATCCTGTACAGCTTTTGCTTCGTTGCAAAGATCATTGTATAAGTCTCTTTCACCTTTTGCACAGCCCAAATGTTCCTGTTGAGTGCAAACCCATTCAGTCTTCTCTACATCCAAAAGATTTGACAACCCTGCAAGGTTTTCAGTGTTTTGCTGAAGGTAATACATAAATCCGTCATGGGCTTAGTGACAACTACATTAGGGTGAAACTGCTCCCAAAGATCAATAAACTTTGAATAGCTAACCAATTGTCTCTTCATAGCCTGGCATCAACAAAATCATCTGAATTAAAAGGTTTTTATCTCACACAGGTAACGCTTTTAGCTGAAAATTTAAATGGCTTTTTTTAAGTTCTTTAATGGCCTAAACTAATCCTTTAAATGGTTTCTTTAACTTTTTTTAATGGTCAAAGAGAAAATCTTAACGGTTTCTTAAACACCTTTTCAAACCGTTTTAATGTTTACTTAATGGGTTGTTAATGCTTTAATGACTTAACAGGGAAAGCGTTAAAATGCACGTTTTCCTGTGTGATGCCACATATTTTAAAATTTCTGTTTTACTCCATAGTAAAATAAATTTACTAGCTACGCGAAATATTTTTGAGGGTGAGACGAAAACAAGTTCAGAAAACCATTCGACTGTAACAGCTTGGTTCACACGTTAGCACTCCAAGTTGTTTAGAAAAGAAAAAAATTTTGAATTAAGATCAGAACAGATATTTTTGAAATGTGCTATTGATAATGATAAAAAACTAAAAGACATTTGGAAATCATGAATAAACACCGTATGATAACTCAAAGTCGCTTTTGAAAGTTTTCAAATTGTTATAAATTGAAACAATTAATTTTATTGACATACCAATCTGAACTATTATGAATCTCCCAAAATTTATATACTAAACATGTTTTTGCATGAAAACATTTACTTCTCACTGATAAGCTGAGTTAATTAGTTTTTCAAATTTTTAAATGCGCCAAGTCACATACTCACACATGTTGTTGTTTGCATTGTATTTTCAAATGCTTCAAATTCAATGACTTAACATGACCGTGTAATTCCTGATCAATGCAAAACTCCTTTGCCAGATTACTTGAGATAATATCACTTACCTCCCAACCAGCAGCTAATCCTTTGTGACCATAAACATTGTAGATCATACGTGTCTCTGGGTTACTTAAAACTAAAAAATATTAATATCATCAAAAGTTTTCACTCAATAGTTGCAAAAACGAAGGTTAAAAATTTGTATTTTATGTTAAGTTACACATTTTCGAGTAAAAATGATTTATAAATTGTATACTGTAGTTGTTTTTAAAAATACAATGTTCAACACTTAATTGATTTTATGGAACAAGTTTCGATGTTTTTATCATCATCATCAGCCAATTATAAGTTGAGAGATTTACCGTTTTGGGGGTCATAAAAATGCCTAATTTACTAAAAACTGAGAAAGGCAACGAGTTCTTCATATTTGCACGTCAAATGTCAAGAAAACCTTTTTGTTCCTGTTACAGCACATCTCATTTGATTGAAATTATTTTCTTTTATTTTAAGATAATTTTTTCGTCTGGACAAAGTGCAATTTCGATTGGAGTTTATTAAAAATGCATTATTTGTACATGTGAAAAATACATTTAAGACAATGCAAATTTGATTTCCATTACTTTTGCACATCTGAACATACCCATAATATCTTGCACTAGACACTGGCTCTGGGTGTTATTTTTTATTTTA
>JAOTRI020150521.1:0-10244 GCA_028564885.2 Zoanthus sanctaehelenae
AAATTCAAATTTCCCTTAAAAAACTACATTTAAAAAACCTATCTCCTCCCACAAATCTCATCCAAAAAATCTGAAAATATTTACGAGGCTTCCTTTTTACTCCATCTGTAAAGTAATGATCGTTTTTCTCGATTCTCAAAATAATGATGGAGATATTATCAAAAATGTCACTAAATGTAGCGAAAAAACGCCCATAGGGTAGTGCGTTTTCAGAGGACTTGCCACCTCAGGGACAAAATCCTAGCAACAACAATGAAACATTGTTACATTAAGGGCTCATAAAAACCTCAGTAGGCCACAGAACAGTTCATAAACGGTTTGCCTTTAAAAACATTTGTAAAAATATTTTCAGCCGAAAATTAGCCAAAAATACAAATATCCACCCATGGTCCTAAAAACAATATTCTCAAAAAAAACAAAAAGAACTTCAATGTGTAAACAAAGTAAGACATTCATGTTATTCATATTACATATCCTAACTGAAATAAAGTGTGATAACTATTATATTTCATACCTTACAATATGTTATAGCTGTGACCTATTAATAGATTTGGGGTCTGTACTACATTTAGAAACAAAATATTACAATTATGACATTTAGTACATTTATGCTGAAATTAAGGACACTTTTATGGGTAATTAACAAAACAGTTTTGTTTTAAGCATAAAAAGCTTATAAATTTAATGCTAACCCATATGTGTTGACCAGCTATAGCTGTACTAGCAGATAACAATCAGATTAAAATAAAGCCATTTTACATGACAATTAATATTTCAAAGTATCTGAACTTTAAAAAATTTAAATCACAAAATCTCTAACTCCCACTTTAGGCTGTCATCACCAGGTGCTCAGCAAGGATTCTTTCGAAAAAATTTAAACAGGCGAAAGCCGTGATAAATAATTTGTTAGAAACATAAAAAATAGAGCTTCCCATTACACAAACGCCTTCGTAATTGCTTCTTTTATTCCTGGCGGAAATTTACTAATTTGTTATTTAAGACATAAATATGATGCATTCAAAATTATTGTTTACAATAAACCAGATCAGCACCTCTTCTTAATCCATATTTAACGCAATTTACAATGTACTCGATAAAATTTTGTGATTTCGGTGAATAAATTCAAAAACAACCTTTGAAACTGGAAATGTTTGTAAACTCTGAAAAAACAACTAGGATTGCGTACAGGCTGACACAGGTTCTCGAATATTTAACCTTCGACTTCAGTCGCAGATTCAAGAATTGTAAGACAAATACAAAATGACCATCTTTTCAACGTTAGTATCCGAATTGAAAAATTTTCGCAAAATCCTCGTAGATTACAAAATCCGTTGTAATAAACGATCATTTCCGTCACGTTTTAAACTAATACGCAAGTAAACTTAGAAAAGAATAAAAACCCACAATATAGTCATGATATTTAAAACAATTCCAGACGAATATTATGGCTGTAATGTACTTCCAACGTATTGTTGCATTTATCATATTAAGTATGTACAACAGAATTTATGCAACCTAAAAAGATTGTAATTCTCACGGTTTTTTCAACTTTCATCAATTGGAGCCCTATCTAATTAAAACAGTTTGTACGAGGAGTTACTCCCGGAAACCGAAACAAACTTGTAATAACAAACGAATTCATTTGCGGAAAATCCACAGCGGTCAAGCAAGTGTATGTTAAAATGTGTCCCAATTTCTAAAAAACATACAACAGAAAGATTTCCGTGCGAAATGTTTTATTAAAGTTAGTTAATCCGCAAAAGATTGCTAAAATCTCCAAAATAGCACAGCAGTGAAAACCCTGTATGTATATATATATAGCAGAACAACTTCGTGTGGTCAAAATTGCGCGCCTCATGCAGAGATCAGGGGAGAAGATGGATTGAAATTTGTCATAGCTGACTCCTAAAAGAAAAATTAATTTCGTTCTTCATTTTCATAAATTTACGTTAAAATTATTACAGGTGATTAAAACACTTTTGAAATGACTAGTACAATACAAGAATTCCCTTGACGATCCTTTAAAACTCCCACAATTTATTTTTAACCATACAAGCTTTTCTTTCGAGGTGCGAATTTTGCTTGATCACTGATATCATTTAAGGTAGACAGCAATTCTTATTATTATTAAACCTAATTAGATCCAAGTGAATTTAAATGCATGAAGGATCACACAAAAAAAAGAGTGACACTTTCGATGAGACGACGACCAATATATGTGACAGCTGATTCTCTCGCTGGAGAACTATGAAAGTCACTATAAACAAAACAAATTTACTACAATTTGTGTTTTACACTTACCAAACGTGGCCGGCCGTCAGGTAGAACTGCTTTAACGAAGAAACTTTGCCCTTCTCCCTCATCCATACGTAGTATGTTTAATACTCCAAGAAGAGACTGGTCTGTCATAGATGATGTCCTATTCAATAAGGTCGGACGAGAGCCGAAAGAGAGTTTGCGTTGACGAGTCTTTGAGCTTGGCCCGGCTGCGGCCATGTTGCAAGCAAAGTTCCCTTGAAATGGCACTAAAATAAGAGAATGAATCGAAATTGTGGTTTTTATGACAACATCACATTAGGAATATGCATCTTCGGTAGCTAGAATGGAGATGATAAACCACTGTCGCCTCTAAGGCCTTAATTCCGAACCATAGTAGTAGACTTAATTGACAAATTCTACATTTTGGACTTGCTGTGTTATTTGAGAAGGGATTACAGTGCCCGGGGCATGCCAAATATGGGTGACAGCAAAAAAATTGAGATTTGTGATTGGCTGGTGTTTCATTTAGCTTGTCCCTAATATGGGTGGTGTTGTCATTGGGTCTACTTTGAGCACACAAGTGTCAATTAGTACGTTTATTACCGTATCAAAGTACCATTTACATTACATCAAAAATCTGAAAAATGCTCTTATTGGAAAGTAGACCTCTCTTAGGCGGAAGGAAAAAAACTGTACTTTTCACAGGAATGGGAGAGACGTCCACAAAACTTTTAAGTGCTCAAATATTTGTTTGGAAAGAAAAATTGATGGAAAGGCAAATTCCAAGCTCTTTTGCTATGTGATTTCTATATTTTAAATTTAAGAAAAAGAAGTCAATATGACTTAAGCTTCAGTGATAAACGATAGCTTCTGTCACAAAAATAAAAAAAATTTAGATGGTAAAACGTTATAAATTTTTTCTTCCTAAAAATGCCAAATTCTATCCGAGCTGTAGCTGTAGCCCCAAAAGGATGAAAAAGCTAGAAAGATTACCTACATGGTACTTTTATTTTTTAACATATTAAATAATTCGTAAAAGGAAATATTGACATGGTAACTTTTGTAAAATCTTAGGAAAAAAGCATGTTTTTATTATTATTTCCAAATTTTAGAATAAAAAGTGTTAAAAATAATTAAATGTCAACAAATTAACTCAGCGGGTTCGCACTATAAAATTGTCTTTGCTTTCAAGGAATTAAAAAGTATTTTGAAGTCCCTAAAGATGTTGTCCTGGCAAAAAATGTTGCTATTTTAAAAAAGTTTCTCAGTCGAACAAGAATTAAAGAGAAACTAGCTTGCGCTTTTTAATCCTCCAAACAACTTACCAGAGAAACCGAGGTTAAAGAGCAACAACTATGGTAGTCATTTATCATCGCGATTTTATTAGCTATGTTTCAACATGATCCTAGATGAAAATTTGTTTATGGCGGGTCATGTCTGAAGGCCACTGGAGCAAGAAAGTGTTGATAACTACATAAGGATTAACACGAGTTTGCCTTGTTGTGGCTCAACGGAAGACACACTCTACAACCAAGTACTAAACCCTTAATACGGTGTTGAAAAACAATTCATTTTAGATAACTTTTCATAGAGATACAGTGAATAATTTTCAAAACAACAACTTCGACTCCAGACGATGGAAACACGTGTTTTCAACTAGATTTTGAACGATAACACCAGGAAAAACCGGAAGATATTTGACATGACATGACGTTAAATCTTGTACACAGGTCAAGGGCCCTTTGGCGGTACTTCGAGAAACTTGAGGACTTGCGAATGTTGGCAACTTTTCGTCTTTTGTTTAAGATAAGATTAACTCATAAAACAAAAAGAAAACTGTGCACAACAAAAGGAACAGGAAGTTGAGAAAGATAAAATCTTACCAAGTAAACCTTGTTATGTATTTTGATGAAATGAATCTTACAATAAAATGTTGTTTATGACTGTAACTTTTCCAATTTCGGTCTGGTAGGAGTTCTTTGGCAAAACGAAAGAATTGTAGTTTTAGTTCATTGTAAATAAAAGTTCACATTCTTACTCAGTCCCATCATCATCATTGCCACAATATCACGGAAATTACCCCCAAATATTGACTATACGGGTATGTGACGCTGTTCAGGGAATGCTTCTTCCTGTAAGAATTAATTTCCTCTTGATTGGGTTGTATTGTAAAATGTAAATTTCTGGCCTGATTTGCTTTCTTTATCGTTTTTCTAGAACACACACTGATAGCATGACTAATTTTGTCGGACCAATTTCGGTTTTTGATGTAAACTGACTAGAAAGGATCACGATTTCCTAGTTTATAATGGTTTATCAAATTCAAGCCATTTCTAGTTTAAAACAGGGTGAGGATTGTGAAGATAGAGAGGCACACTCCCACTTCAAATTTGGGTGACTAAGCCCCCTCTCCCCTCCCTGCCCTAGCTTCCCCCGTGCAAACTGCAATGTCACCGCAATTTAACATCATTTCAAAGTTAAGTCGTCGAGTAGATTTTATCTTTCTCGTTGGTTTTTTGAGAGTCTGCACATAATCGTTACTGAAAGTTGTCAGATCAGTTTTATTTCTTTAAACAGAATTCACTAAACACAGCGCACTCAATGAGTATAATTGCTGATTTATTTCCCAAAGTGATGTCCTCTTGCTCTAGCTCTTTATTGGCGAGTTGCTAATACTAAGTAATAGATAATTTTAAAAAATTCTAAAAAGATTTTAACTTATTTGTTTTTTAAATCGGTTCAATCCATCAGCACAACAAATTTGAAATGATCAAAGCCCGCGGAAACTTTGGTATGTGTAAGTGAATTGAATCTTAAAATATCGAGTTTATGTAACCATATTTGGTTGAAGACAATTTTATTTGGTGAAAGTATTTCTTATTTGTCGACTTTTGGCGACGCATGAATGGAAAAAGTGAAAAATTACAAGGGCTAACTGTTTGTTTTTCTTTTTTGTATTTACTAATCGAATAGATACACGACGACATTTCAAACGTTTTCTAAAGAAAGTTCGATTTCCCAACAAACATTTTGGGAGTGATGTTGTAAAATATATAATTTATACATTCCTTTGAAAAATACAGTTCAATTGATAATCGTAGCCTTAGGCTGGGTGATGCCAAGTTGGCCGTGTATCAGAGTTAAATACACGAGCGGGACCATTGATGCTTAACTAAAGAGCTCTATTTCCTGATATGTATATCGTAACCGCAAAAATACGTGAAAAATACAATAAAGAAAGGCTGGCACGTACAAAGTCGTGAAATGAATACCGGAAATCTTCAGGCAGATGCGTCATGCATGGCTAGTGGTGATCTTTTACTCTCGTATATCCTATTACAGCGAAAATTTATGGCGGATCATGTTTAGAGAGTGAATTCATGGGCCGACATATCCGGAGTATTTTTCTTTACATACCAATATGCTTACGTTGTTGAGCTATGATAAACAGTCGATGTATATGTATACATTGTGGTTTCAATATGACATTGGTTTAGATTTACATGATTTTTAACACGTACCAACTATGAAAAAGACAAGAATGATATAACAGTAAAATTTGACATTGAAAAACAGTGCTGATCATGTGAGGAGCTTTAATTTAGTATTGCATGAAGAATGGGACAATACTAGATAAATTAAAGATGCTTCTGTGTTTTAACTGTCACACACTGCAAACGTAAATTAGAAAATTCAGTAAAATTTGTACAAAAAAACTTGTTCTTAAATTGTTCTCAACTTTCCGCCAATCTGAGTCTCAATGTTCTTATATTAAAAGTTGTTCTTATCAGAAAGCGTGCATATGGCTGATACTTTTATTTTAATAAACCAGTAAAATTGCGCATAATTAGATAACTTGGGGTTCAAAATTTTTTCATCTTGTTCCTGATTGTCAAAGTGCTGCGAATTAGAAGCTACTCGTTTCGCTCGTATCAATAACCATACAGCCGTGAGAACCATTCGTTCTCATCGGCGCAAAGTGGAGACTACCACTTTTGGTTAATGGCGCCTCAAAATATTAACAATTTCACAAAGCCTTGCATGCCTCTTGAAACATCTAGTTATGAGACTGAAGGTAGAGTTTTATTTTTTAACAACAGCTGGGTACGTGCCCAAAGAAAATCTTCTTCGCAATACGGCCGACTCCACATGCATGCGAGGCGTGGTGCTCGAATCTCGTTTTATGGCGTGTGTATATGTTTTATGTTCGAATCATTTTCATTCATCATTCTACGTGTACTAATACGCATTAAAGGGCGTTGTTGCTCTTTGTATGTACTCAATCGACTTTTAAAGATCTATTGTTTAGGAAAACCGATGTACAACTTCCTGTTGTGTTGTGCTGGAATCACCTATTTTAAGAGCAATAGTTTCATAGTATTCTATAGGTCACTTCAGATACATACACAGTTTTTTAAAAACTAGAAGTAGCTACTGCTAAGTGCCAAGGAGCAAGACAAAAACTTAAAAAAAAAATTAAAACTGTTTTCAAACTTCAAAAATTTGTGTCCTACGACATAAGTTACGCTTAAAAATTAAAAAATATAGAGTAATAATTATAATGCTTAAAAAAACTTAATAACTATAAGCTTTCGACTGCTCTAGTTGCTAGTTTAAATATAAAAAGTTAAGGTGAGATAAGAATTATAAATATAACACGTTTTGCTTTTTTTTTTACCTAATCAAAGAACTTTTAACATAATTAAACACGATTCCGCCATATGGCGCCCAACGCTAAATATTAATATATCATAAGCGCATTCTCATTGGCTGCCGTGGTGATGCAGTCCTAGCGCACCTCCGATTGGCTAAAAAATTCTTATATCAAATATCCTACAAGCACTCGAGATTTGTATCGCCTGAATACTAATCTCGTGCGGCGTTATAATGCTGCGCCCGCGAGAGCCTTGCGTCTTCGCTCAGCTGGCTCGTTGGCAATATATTGCCGAGGCTCTTGAAACTTTCGAATATTTGGGATGCTTCTGCCCCAATTTGTTCTGAAATTGTTCTTCTTTCTGTAAGCGGTTTGAAATAAAGAAAAACATAGAAACAATAAGAAAAGGCATTGACAATTTAAACAATGCTGATCGTTTGTATTCAGTTGAGGAGATCACTCATTGCAGGAATATGGTTGTCATAAATGGGAAACAGTGCTTCTGTGGTTTTGCCGTGCACCCCGCCGCCTGGTTAGCCTAGTTGGTAAGACGCCAGTCTGCTGTGCAGGAGGGCTCGGATTCGATTCCCGGCCGGACCAACACTTAGGGTCTTAAAATGCCTTTGCTCTAACATCTGCAAACTGTGAAAGGTCTCCGTCCATCTTAGAGTGGTAAAGATGGTGTCCCGAATTAGTAGGCCTTTGGCCGGCTAGAAAGACTTGACACCTTAATAATGTCTTTATTGTTATTGTTATTGTTATTGTACAGGCGCGGACACACGGAACAACATTTCATGCAACATTGAAGATAAACACATTTGCAACAAAATCACACAACATTGCTCGTGATAGCGCGGCGTGGTTACCCAGCATCACAGCAATTAAAACGGCGTCCAACAAGAAGTCGTTTTTCAAAACAAAATTTTGTAAGCGCAGTTTTGCAAGAGTAGAGCGCGATTCAACTTCAGTTCTGTGTCGGGCAATGTTGCATGCAACAAAATTTATCGGTGGACACACGCTGCAACAAACTTGTTGCGCGATGTTGCATGAAATGTTGTATCATGTGTCAGCACCTTAAAATACATTCAGTAATGTTTCTACCTGGGCCCAGTTGTTAAGTTTAACCCTGGGTTAAGCAAAAATTCAAACAGGAATTTCTTCTTTAAGAAAAGATAAATGATTATTTATGAATGCTGTTTGGATTTTTCTAGGAAAAACCTTGTTAATTCAATAATTACAGCTAAAATTTCTCCTTGTGAGATTGCAGAGATTGGAAACACGGATCGTGGATTGAACATTTAACCCTGGGTTAGTGCTAATCGCCTTTTGAACAACTGGGCCCAGAAAGATATTAGTTTCCTTCAGAGGTTGTTCTAGCTATTGTTCTTAATAACTTTAGATCATTGCTATAAAGTTGTTCTTGTGCAAAGCAAAAATTCGTGTATAACAAAACGCTGACAAAAGGTAACACTTTGGAAGCTATATTTGGCCACTACCTGTCTTCATCAAGTATCAAATGACCTCGAGTAATTAATTTCTTGCTTGTACAAGGCTTTTTTTTAAAACAGCGCGGTACATTCCTAAAATACTTGCGCAGAATGTCATAAACTTATATATCCCTTGAATACTGTTGTTTTAAAAATCGACACCCGACGGACACTTTAATCCTACGTATAATTGTTGCCATGATATATCTGAATCTGTTGCAAAGAGGAGATACAATAAATGATCTTCGTGAAAGAAAAAAAACTTATGATCCACTCAAACAGATATTAACACTAACAGGATAGTTGACCTATTACATTATCAACATTCTCCTTTTAGAACAACCATTCGCTCTTCATAACCAGTACTTTTAATACGTCAATGAAATCGCTGTCGGACAAATCCTTTTCTGATCTTCACATCCAACATCGATCAAATTTTGTTTTTAAAACAAATCTTTTTTTACTGTGGCGAAACTAACTACTAAACTAGAATTAAGGTTTTCAATCCTAGTGTAATTGCTTATGAGTGTTAACAATTTCTTGTATAAACTAAGATTCAACTGAACTTCCGATAATATGCAAAATATCACAAAAATCCTGCTACAATTTGTTGGTGTTTTGCAGTAGAAAAAAATCGTTTAATAAAACAAACCTTCGGAAACTGAATGCCTTTCACGACGACCTCTCTCAAATACAGATGACATTTTCAGAGAAGGAAATTAAGCCAATAAGCTGATGAAGCGAAACAGTTTTTGTTCAGCCGTCCAATTTATTGCCTCATGGAGTGTTCATTTGTTTTTCAAATCTCAATCTTCTCTATACAACTAATGTGGACCTTCTGTGCAAGATGACAGACGTCTAATTAAAAAAAAGACAGTAAACATAAAAAAAACTAAAAAAATAAAAATAAAATTCATTCTCATCTTACAAAATTCAGTTTTCTGTTTTGCGCCTTTTAACACAGTAGCTGTATTTGAAAAAAAAAAGGTTATTTTCTGTCTGATTCTTCACCGGTAGACTTTTTATATACTACTCGCCGCCGTTTAAACTTATAAGTCTTTCTAATTTTTACGGGACCTACAACTGATTCTAATTAGGTATTTACTTTAGGTCCAACTTAAAATGTCTGGAGCAAAGGTGACAGAGGAAGATCTTTTTTATTCAGATCCCTTTACGTAATCAAAGTCGCAAACTATGACATCGCCATAGATAGTGTAAAGAGCTGACGTTTCGGATGTTAGTCCTTCCTCAGAGTTATCTGTAATCTTTGTAATCTCGACAACTCGAGAGTCGAAATTGATCATCTCCGTATAATTTTATAAATAGTGTAAGGAGTTAACTTTTAGAGTGTCACTTTTTGTCAGAGCAACTGTAATTTAGACAACTTAAGGTTGAAATGTTTGTGATCATCATCGTAGGTAGTGTAACAAGCAGAAGTTTTGAATGTCTTTTATCAATGGAATTGTAAGAACAACAGCAGATTTCTGTAACAAAAACAAAATTCGAATTTTTGGCCTGATTTGAATATTACAAGTTACACAGACTATAATTCCGATTCTGCTCGATCAACTACTACTTGTATTATTCTCAAAAATCTGCAAAATAAAGCGTTTTTCAGGCGCGGATTTAGGGGTGGGCCGGACGGGCCGCGGCCCCTTCTTTCGGTGAGATAGCCAACGTTAATTTTTTTTAATATTTTTAAACTCTGTGAAAGTTTGATGTAACTGCGATCCAGAAAGGTACAATATGAAATTGAAATGAATGAAATTTTTATTTTTTTCATCAACAATATTACAATTACAATTTAGACTGATCTGCAGGTAGCATAGCTAATCGTGGCAGGC
>JAOTRI020150532.1:0-10243 GCA_028564885.2 Zoanthus sanctaehelenae
GGCTGGATATTTGTACTCGCCCCAGACCCTCTCATGGTGTTATTTGTACGGTTATTTGTGCAGTTGGATAATAAAACCGTGTATGTTACATATATAGAGGATATTACACAGTGGCTTGAAGATATGAAATTTGTTTTCGAAAGATGAAAACAATATTTTACAACGAGCTCCGCTCTTTTTATTATATGGTTATAAACTACGACAAACTAAAGGAAAAAATCTGTTTATTGAATTCTCCCACAAAGCGTAAAATTTAAGCAAAACAACTTCAATTGTTAAGAAAAATAACTTCAATATCTTTGGGAAAATGTTTGACAGCTTTTTTCTATGAACTTTGGAAAAAAACTTCTTAGCAAAAGCTCTTTGCCATGTTTTGCAATGCAACGATGACAAGCGCGGGAAAATATTGACTGTAGTTTCCGGTATTTTACTAATAACCACATATAAAAAAATTTATAAATAAAGATATATTTTACACCGTATAATGACAAATATTCTCGGACAGATGTTTCGGATTGCAGTTCTTCGTCGGGGTGATAAACTGTTTCCGTAGAAACACCAACTCAGCATTCTAGTCATGCCTTATAACAGAACAAAATATCTTTGCAGTGGCTACGCGGCTGCAAAATAAGATCTCCTTTAGAAGCCACCATGCAGATACAATAAAAGAAATGACCAATAACTTCATACTTTTTAACCGATTTATTAAATTGTCAATTTGTTTTTGTAATCTTGCTCACGTTTGTGCTTTTAAAGGTCCATAACTTAAGGAACAATAGGGCTCAGTTTACACACCAAAATTGTAATGAATAGGATTTTCCTAGAAACATCCAAGCAGTATTCATAAACAACCGTTTACCTTTTCTAAAAGAAGAAACTCCTGTTTGAATTTTTGTTAACCAAGGGTTAAACGTAGCCAGCCTTTGAACAACTGGGCCAGTTGACGCCATTGCGGGAACGTTGATGTACTCTTAACTGAAGAAATTTGATTATTTCTTTTGTTTTGTACTTCAACATGGCCGCTATTGTCTTTTGTGTCACTTGGGAATCAGGTTAGCATAGTGGTCATCAGTCATGCTTCCAACCTCTACGATCCGGAGCTCGGCATGTGGGCTGAGATTTGTCGATCTGAATTTGACTCCGAAGGGTTTTCTCCGGGTACTCCGGTTTTCCTCCCTTTGCAAATTCGACTTTCACGCAAAGATTTGAGCCGTCGAGCGATTAAACATTAGCTTCTGGCTAGGAAGAATGGGCAACCACTCCCTTCGCAATTGACGTTAAATAAATTATTTTATTCTTAACTGCTCTTACAGGAATATCACGTAACCAGTACATTTATTATTTATTGAGCACTTAAGGGAGTAGTGGATTGACTCTAATGCTCGAGGTTTTACCAACGGGTGTTGAGTTTAGACCACATAAGATCGAATGACTGTCAGACAGGCTTCGCGTCGGCATGAAATTGAGGTTTTAGATGGTTGGAACCAGAGTTAACTTGCGCCAAGGTTTTCGCTCACCTTGTACTTTTTATTTGTTTCTTTGAGTGATTATAGTAGATCTCTAGCACCCAAGCTATTACGGTCACAATGTTTGGGGAAAATCTCAATTAAATATAAATATCATCGTTTAGATTCTTTGAGAAATTATTTTGAGACCCTTGTATGATTAACTTCATCTTTTATTTAAAATCATTTCATTTATTTAATCAACTAATATACAACATCTCAACGAAAATCCTTGGGGATCGTGATTTCACGTATAATGTCCCTCAAACAAATATATACTTGTAAAAGCTCTTAAAGGGATGCAGATTTCAGGC
The DNA here is from genome assembly GCA_028564885.2 of Zoanthus sanctaehelenae. Taxonomy (NCBI): domain Eukaryota; kingdom Metazoa; phylum Cnidaria; class Anthozoa; order Zoantharia; family Zoanthidae; genus Zoanthus; species Zoanthus sanctaehelenae. Next base: position 1,820 of record JAOTRI020150532.1, read on the forward strand.
ATTTTTTTACTGGTGTATCATTATAAGTTTAGAAGTGTTAGAATATAAGATCATTCTCTTTTACTGACTGTGTAAGTTTTAAATATGTTTTGTATAATAGGATAGCTTAATCTCATTTAAAAATATGAAAACTTACAAACTAAAACTACATTAGTATCATATTTGTTGTCATTTGTTGTCTCTTCAAATATGATAAAACATAATTTATGTATTTCCAATAACAATGAGTAAGAGTTGGAAATGAATATTGGGCCTTGTCTTTAAAAAATATGACTAAATTCTTTTCTTGAAATTAATCCTGCTTCGATTATGTCTTGAAGTCGTTGCTAGGTTCTGCACTTCAAAAACCTAAACAAAAAGTACATGTGTCTCAGTAAATTTTCATTCTATCAATGGCTGACTGTGTGTTTTATTTGTTTCAAACAATAGAGACCTTTAAATTTGAGTACCAGTCCCCCTCGACAGCGAGTTTGCTGAGGGCGCGCGCACGCGCTTAAAATCTTGTACTCCATAACAACAACAAACAACATAACAACTTTATTTCGTCAAATATTTACATGAATGTGTTTGCAGTAAGTTAGATTCGTCCTGGAATCTAAAGGTCTCTAATGAAGAAAAGCTAACAATAATTCTGAACACTTGAGTTTGAAAATCAACTATAAAGTCTTAGTCGCAATTGTTTACTGAAATTAGCTATTTCCATAAAGACCATAATACTCTTTTGCTTGCCCTTCCAAGATTTTGCATAAGTATTGTTTACAGTTTGTATAGGGATCAATTTAAAATTCTAGCATTCATTACTATTTGCAAATGATATGTCTACAACATCTATAAGATTAATTAATTTTTCAATAAACTGCACTGAACTATAGCACCCTTGGTTGCTAACTTTTCTTGTGACTTGAAGGAGGCAGTAAATAAAATATTTTTTGATAAAAAGATAATTTAAGGACCGCCTGCGTGCACAATGCCCCGTATTGTAAAACGAATTTTTCTAAACAATTCTCGCTAATGTTCAGGTTTAGCTTGTTCTTGTATATTTTTTTAGGAGATTATTTAAACTTCGCTATTCAGAGGCGGCGGCAGCAAATTTTGATTGGGAGGGGGGAGGGGCGGCAAGATTTCGGGCACCAATAGTGTCCGACAGCGACCTTGGGGGCTCCGGGAGTATGCTTCCCCGGGAAATTTTGAATTTTTAACCTCTCTGAAACGCTTTGTCCTTCATATTCTATGCCGATATTTGTACATTTTTGTACAAGGATGACATTTGTAAATAATTAAGGTGCTTCAACAGGATTTTTAGGGGGGCGATGCCCTTCCCCCAATATTAATTTATTGGGGGGGGCAGCCGCCCCCCTGCTCCCCCTGCCGTCGCTACTGATATTTTTAATTTGCGTACGTACTATAAATGACAGAACTCCTCCTTCTGTTTGCACGTGCTTGTCTGATCTGCTGGCTTATCTGTTCAACTTTTTCTTCAGATGACATCACTGGAGCGACGTGGCCACGAGCTGTTGCCTTGTGATCCTTTTGATGAAAGTAAGGTTTACATACACTGAATTATAACCCCATTTATATAATAAAGCTGATATAACGTAGTGCAGCGTTGTTTTAATTCTCAATAAAGCCACAGTTTAGTTTTATCTTGATTTGACTGGTCTCTGGTAATAGCTTATTTAATACAAGAAATAAAAAAACTCGACCTTCTTTTATTTTTTTTTAAACTTTTTAACCTTGTATTTTCAAAATTTTTAACTTTTTAACCGTTTGTATTATGTTCACAATTTTATTGCAATGTTTTATAGTTAAATTAGTAGTAATTGTCAGTTTTTATCATCACGTTCATTCTAATCATCACTATCATCATCGTCGTCATTATCTACATTATCTACTTTATTATTTTCGTTATCATCCCCATCATCACCATCACTAATTAAAACGTTCACTGTCATCATCGTCACTAACATCATTACGATCATTGTCATTGTGACATCACAATTGTCATCGTCATTGCTATCGTTATCATCCTCATTATCACCATCAGTATAATCTTCAAAGTCATCATCGTCACTATCATTATCATTACGATCTTTGTCATTGTGACATCGCAATTGTCGTCGTCATTACTATCGTTATCATCATCAGTATCATCAGCACTATCGTAATCATCGTGACTATCTACATTACTGATATCCTTATCATTATCATCGTCACTATCGTCATAATCATCACCATTTCTTCACTGTCATCACTGTTAGTAACATTAAAGTCATTATCGTTGTAATATCATCAACATCATATCTATTGTCATCGTCATCACTAGTGTTGTCATAATCACTAGCATCATCTTTTTAGAGTATGATCTTTGTTTTCATAATATGAATTTCTTTGATATTCTTTTAATTATTTTTATTATTATCACTGACACATAAACTGTTCATATGATCGCGGTTTTCGCTGTTTTTTTGTTTTCTATATATTTCTTCCTCCCCTTTTCCCTAACGTAAACTTCACCTGAACGATGACACTTCTTGCAAATCTGATATCATCCAACATCGAACTTCTTCTTCGTCCGGTGGTTGCTTGGGATCCAACCTTGATAATTTTTCTGTTTTTTGTAACTTTCTCGTTTTTTGCTTGTGTGGCTTCATCAGGAAGAATGACTGACTTTGCAAACATAATATTTTCTTTCAAAGACTCTCGTCCTTCATGCAATAAAAAAGCAATGCAAGCATAAATCGTTACCTTAAAACTATTTTTAGTTGAAAATTTAAACATAAAGTTTTTCCTAACCCGGAGCTCGTTTTCAGAACATTATATTATACCTTATCGGACTCATATTATCAGGAAACTTTTAATTTGAAAACAGTTTTTAGACTCCCAAAATTGAATTTGTAACAGTGTTTGAAATATATAGCAGGCAAAAATGTTTTAGGTTAAAAAGTGTAAACTAAAACTAATACTTTGGTTTGTTCAGATGGTGAAATCTGTGCCTTCCAACCTAAAATTGATTACAATTTTTTTGCCAAAGCTTACTCAATAATGACGATAATGACAGCTTACTGTGATGAATTATTGTCTCGTTCAGGAGAACTCGACGAAGCGGCTTCCTTAAGACTAAAATAGTTGTTGATTAGTTTCTATAATAAAAGCCATATATCTGTTGTGGATTAGCGTCTATTTCAGAGATATTCAAAGACTCGATCTTTTTAAAACTGCAAGAATTGGTGATAGTTTGGTGTAATAAATGCCATACACTTGTGATGGATAATTGTCTTAGCACAAGGGATATTCAATGACTGGAGCTTTTTAAAACTACAACAATTAATATTAGGTTAGTGTAATAAGAGCTACAAATCTGTTATGCTGAGTGTCTGAGACAGGGAGATTCAAAGACGTTGATTGTTCAACTCTACAAAATTCTGTTAAAGGATTTAGCTTGCCAGTGTCTGTAATGGAAGACATAAAGCTGCGATGAGTGAGCATTTGATCCAGAGAGATTCAGGATGATGATCTGATCTAAATTGATAATCAAGGGATTCAAAAAGTTAGCTTGCTCAAGACTACAAAATATTTAATAAAAGTTAGTGTAAAGAAAACCATAAATCAGTAATGGATTAGTGTCTGATCTAGATGGATCAACAGACATTGCCTGCTTAAGGCTCAGTGATATTTTAGAATAATAAGCCATTTCACACTCATGCGCAGTGTGTATTTTCCTCTGTTTTGGTGGGCCACAGGCCTTAAAAATCTCACGGTAGCCTGTGGTCGTGACAAGACAATTAAAAACAAACTTTGCATGTACAGTGGAACCCCGTTAATACGACCACGGTCGTATTACCGGGGTAGGGTTATATTTCGTAGCAAACATGTTTTAATTAACGTGTATTTTAAGCATAACCGTTCACATGTTTTACAACTATTCTGAAGCCTTGAAAATAGTATTCAAATAACAAAATATACTTTCAACTCTGAAACAGAACGATTTCGTCCAAATATAAGCTAATTAGAGACTTTTCTTCCGTTTTGATGGCTTGATAACAATGTGACATAAAAACTGTCATTATTTCACAATGCTTTTCCTGTTGCAATTTGTATGTATGGATTAGTGGTCGTATTAACGAGGTTAAAACCAAAGAAAAATGTACTTCGGGAATCGAAAAAGTGGTCGTTGGTCGCATAAACGAGGTGGTCGCATTAACGGGGTGCTTTTATAAGAAAATGTATAGGCGTTTTGCCGGGCCCAAAAAAAGTGGTCTTAATAACGAGGTGGTCGTATTAAAGAGGTGGTCGTATTAAAGAGGTGGTCGTAAGGCGGGGTTCCACTGTAACTATAAAAGTATCTTATAATGGAATAAATCTCTTATATCCGAGTAACCGTGAGATCTCAATGACCTGTGGCCTGCAAAAATACTGACTGCGCATGAGTGTGAAACCAGCTTATAAAGCCATACTCTGATTCGAAGTTACTGTCTTGATGACCTTTCTATGTTCCATTCCTTTGTGATGCTCAGAAGTGTTTTCGCCCTCATGTAAAATTACACTTTTCCCCATTCTGAGGTCGTCACCAAATGTGCTCCCTCTTCGGCCTGATAATGCTTTGACAACCTTGGTAAAAAGAAATTAGGTCATGCATGTAATAGAAAAAGAGACACGACAGAACCTTACTCAGTTTTGATTATATCACAGCCATATCTGACGCCAATGTCGCTTGCGCTTGTCTGCCAGCAGTTTTTGTGGTAGTTTCATGGAGTAAAGCTCACTACCAACGTGGCCATATTGCCCAACACAGTGGCTTCAAGTTAGGTAAGACTAACATGCTGGTGCTATTTATAATTGAGTTAATCTTATGGTCATAGTACCCAACACAGTTGCTTCAAGGTAGCTAAGACTATCTTGCTAGTGCTATATGTACTTAATAAGATCAACTTCATAGCCACATCCTGCAAGGGTTATGCTTATTCGTTTGCAGCCCATGATAGCTTGGCTGACCAATTTTATGGTATCTGTAAGGAATTATCCCGCTTCCGATATGGCTGGTTATTACCTATGCCACCATTACTACTATGAGCATCTTACCCTCCCCGCCTCGGGCGCCTTCCTCAGCTGTGCTTTCTTTGTAGATCCTCCAACAACAACTGCCTGACCAAAAACGAACTCAGAACTTCCCTTTCGAGATGCTCCGGTTATCGCCTTCTGGCGTTCGTTTTCTGCTCCAGAGTTCCTCGTCACATTAGGTCCAGATTTTTCCAAACCTTTCGTTCCAGCTTCTCTTCTGTCAGCGTATTTGTAGTCCTTCACTTTTTCAGCACATGCTCTCGACATGTCTCTTTGTATGTTACTGGTTGCTTGTTGTACTTTTGGTGTCTCTGTTGTGTTCGCCAGGTTGGTGTCAGATGGCTCGAGCCAAAGAAAACTAAGTGATCTTCCACACTCTCTTTTGGCACTGCCAAGATAAGGAGACTTTGTCTCTGCTGTGAAAGAATATATCATGAAAATCATTAATAATAATATTATAGTAATAATACATACATTATAGAAGCGCTTAGATACGGTTTTATTGCTTTTTTATAATATAGCTACGATATAACTCGCGCTCTGATTGGTTCAGATCTATGCTTTATTACAACAATAAAGTCATGGTTTTTGCTTGCTAGTTTTAATTGTCGCTTGTTTTGCCATATCATAAAAGCATTAAAGCACAACTTTCTATGACTTTTTAGGCGAAATAGAAAACTTGTGATGTTTGGAGAGACACTCTAAACGTTCTCGTGTCTCTCCCAACATCATGACTGCTCTATTTCACCGATAAAGTCTTCGAAAAAATTGTGCTGTAATGCTTAAGTAGTGTTAACAGTAATAATGGCGCTACAAAAATAGTGTGCATTAAGACGAAAATAACTAAACAGGGATAGAAATTAAGAAAGTTTAAGTCACAATTGCGGCGAATGGTTGCAAAGTTAAAAAAGAAGTACTGATGCGATAGCGACTTCTCGCGGATAGCTCTGTTTTTCTTCCTTAGCTATGGGAGTTAAAGACGGGTCACAGAATTGCGACGGCTGTTAAAGTTTTGGCCCCAAAAAGGAAAATTTAGTCGCAATTTTGACCTTTTTTACGATATTGTAGCAAACTAACTAATAATATCTATCTTTTCCCACTTTAACATTTTGAGCTACCTACCGAGACTGCAATCTCCCACAAGGACACTAGACTATTGAAGTATAGGAGCTGCTTCTCACTTCCTTCTTTTTCACGAATATTAGAACTTCCAGTGTCCATCATTGGCATTTTGAGTAACTAAGATTTGCGTTAACTTGCAATACTGCAATATCTCCCATGGTGACACCGAGTAAACTCAGTATAGAAACTGTGTATCATTTCTCGATGATAATTAACGTGAGGAAATCGGATACATAGGACTTACTATTATCCTTCCACATTTCCACATTTTAAGGTAACGAAACATTTGAGCTACCTACCCGTTGCACCTTCTCCCACGATGGCACTGTAAACTCAGTATAGAGACTGTGTATCATTTCACGATGATAATTAACGTGAGGAAATCAGATACATAGGAATTACTATTATCCTTCCACATTTCCACATTTTAAGGTAACGAAACATTTGAGCTACCTACCCTTTGCACCTTCTCCCACGATGACACTGTGAGCAATCTGTATCTCCTCAGCAAACGATGCAGTTGGAGCACAGGCCGATGCCTGCCTTACAATCTTCCTCTTTTTTGCGGATTCCTCGTCCTTGATCTTATTCTTCTTCATGCGAATCAGTTCTGACAAGGAAGGCCCATTGCCGCTGACCATGACCCCGGTACCGTACTTTTTGGACGGTTGCTTCTTGCATTTGGACAAGATCTTGTCCAGTTTTGAAGAATGAACAACAATGGTAATGGGCTCGTTCATCTGAAATGAGAGGAAAGTCCATTGAGTTGAACAAGTCTTTAACTACCCATGTTAATACAAATACATTGATCACGGTCCCCTGGATATGATTAGTTATCCTTCTGTCCTGGTGAAAAAGCTGCATCTCTTTCGAACTTAATTATCTTTTGGAGGTTGTGCTTATCTTTCTGTAGTGTTTTGTAGTGTTATATAGAGTCTTTGATCTTTCCTGGACAGGATTTTAATCTATTGCAATTTAGCTTTCCGCAAATACTGGTTCACGCTTTTATTAATGAGAACGAGGCTCAAATTGGCCAAAATGTAAGAACAATTTACAAATTATCGCAGGCTGAGGCTCACAAAATCTTTCAAAATGTTTTACCTACAGACTTCACTAAAACATAAATTTAACTTAGAAACACAATATAAAAAGCAAAAATTATCGCGGCGTTTCGTATTTTTATTGTGAAATTTGAGGTGCATCGTTTTGAATGACTGGATTGCTTCTGTTACATTTTCTCTTCAATTTCAGCTGCTAGAAATAAGAAAAGAATGAAGGACAATTTGAGACTAAAATCACCAAAAAAAACCCTAAGAACAATTTGAGGATAGAATCACAGAAAAATAGAAAAATGACCTTGTTTCATATTAAAATAGCTTGTACTCGTCCTTAAATCGTCGATCTCAATGAATGGAAAGCGGAGTAAGATTTTATGGAAAAGAAAGTCGGGCCAGAAGACTCCAATACCGCTATTACCTGAGATCAAATCAGGGACCTAGTTTCTAGATTGGACTGATATTCAGTATCAGTACTACCAATAACGCCGCATTAGTCAACGTACTGAGACGAAAAACTATCTAACTCTACGGAAGCTTACCACTTAATTCTTGAAATCCGCATCCTTATTTCAAGCATCAGTGAGATATCACAAAATATTGCACTATTATAAACATATATACTGTCTAACACGTATCCGGTATTCTGATTGGTTACTCTACTAAAGGTCTATTGCTGATTGTTTACTTGTAAAGAAAAGATGGCGGTTTGAAAAATGATCCCCGTTTTGCTAAAAGTTCATCAACAACTTAATTTGCAAATTGTTTTTTGATCCGTTAATACGTGCCTACTAAAGCAATTAAACCTCTGCTATTATTAGTTTCGCTTTATAGCTATAGTCTTTGTACAGACACTTTTGCTTACCATATTGTTAATAAATTAAATTATTTGTGTTATCTTTACTATTATTACTAGCGCTCCAAGCTGCGACCATTTTGGTCGCCATGGCGAGTGAAAAAAAAAATTGGCGACTGAATTATCGGCGAAACTCGCCATTTGGCGACCAAAGGATATAAGCTCAAAAGAATAAAGTTGACTTCACGTTTTACCGCTTTTTCACTGAATCATCGTTTAGTTAAAGAAAGATTACCAAGCTTTTCTTCTGTGTAAATAAAATGATGAATCTGTTCCTCATGCATAGCAAGACATGTGTACAGTTCTTGCATAAGGATCTGCGTATTGCATGCA
>JAOTRI020150543.1:0-31706 GCA_028564885.2 Zoanthus sanctaehelenae
GATATCCTGAGAGATCTGCCATGCCCAGATACATCTCTCTAAGGGTGACTATCTCTGGAGCAGAAGTGTATTAACATCAGCTGAAATGTATGGCCCAGATGTGTCCATCTTGTGCTGCTGCCTCAGTGGTGGGAGTGCGCATGTCCAGCCGAGAAGCAAGGAGGGTAGTCAGATACTACAATCCTTTACCTGTCCCAATGTGAATATGCTGCTTTTGTGAGGCAAAGCCTTTAGCCTGCTAAACCTAATTTTCAAGAGCATCAGGGTGCCTTTAAGGTTGTCTGCATCTTATAAGTATTTTTAATAACACTCTCTTTTTAAATCATACCTCTGCTTTAGTTTATATTAGGTTCATCACTCTGAGTAGAGGGAGTTTTAGAGAAAGAAGAAAAAGTGTGAAACAGATACAATAAAGCTCCAACACTAATATAGACATCTGCCAAGTTAAAGATGGGCCAGGGATTGAGCAAAGGAAGAGAGGAAAAGGGGAAAGACCATTTAATAAAATCGATCACGTACCCTTCCAAGAAGCGGTTTAGGACATTGCCAAATCCACCGCCAACAATAAAAGCAATTGGTAAGAGGAACTGCATTTTATGGTAATAAAAAAAGAGTAGGAAAAACAAGAGCACGCTTACCTGTAGTAGCTTTATTATAGCAGTTACTGTGGGACGAGAAAAGTAACGCTCTAAAAATGAAAGGAAGGAGAATCCCACGTGGAAATTTCTCACATAGACCGAAGACCAATTAAAAACCTTATTTTCTCTCCAAAGCGGCACTTCTTTCACTATGAAAAGTGCTTGTTCTGGATAGAAGCTAAAAAGAGTTTCGTTTTCTCTAAGCTGTTGTTGCTTTTGATAAGGACGCACTAACCAGTTTTCCATTTGATATTTAACGAGCAAGTCTGTAGCGACCAGGAATACAATTATTCCCCAAAAAAGCGCTTGCTTTTTCAAGAAAGAGGGAGTAAAACGAAAAGAGCTTGGTTTCAAGGAACGGTATCATTATTCAAAATCGCAAAAGCACTTAAGAAAGCACCAGACGAGCTGTCTTTTCTTTATCTTATATTTACAAGTACAGAAAATAAAAAATTTGATTTTTACCAGAAAAGTAGAGAAAAAGTGCTACTTCTGTTAGAAAAATAGGGCTAACTTTAACCCATTTCTTCAAAAGTAGGGGTAATTCGCTTTTTTTTTACTACTTCTACTTCCTTCTGCTGCGCTTTGAAATTTTGAATACCTCCTTTTTTAAGAATTTTTCTTGCGAAATACAAACACTGAGTTTTAGAGTGTTGGAAAACTACCATAGCGGGAAGAAGACGCGTTTTCATGTTAAAAGCGCGACATCCATATGGCAAGTGAGGTTGCCAAGTAACAAAAAAGTAGCGACAACCTCGGCAATCTGCTCTGCCAGGCGGATTCTGTGCCTCATTTTCCATTGGCAGCTGCTTACCGAATTAAGGGTTTCTTTTCTAACAGCGTTTTGAAATCGGGACCGGAAGGGTCTTGAAACAGCCTTAAAGAAAAAAGCTTAGACACCACTATCAAATGCTCGATCACTTCCGATTGAATGCGCTCATAAACCACCCATTCAATATCACGGCAAAAAAAGTAGATTTCCAGCGGCACTCCTTTAGAATTAGCAGGCCTAATACGCACTAAGTGTGTCAAGTCGGTTCGACAGGCGGGATGGTTTTTTATGAAGTGGTAAGCATACTCCCGGAAGAGTCCCAAGTTAGTGAGTTCTTTGTAGAGCTGCTTGGGATCGAGAGCTTCTTTAAAGCCTTGAGAATTAAAGTATTCCTGCAGGAGTATTATTTTTTTTAGCTTTTTTAGCTGGGGAGCGGAGATGAAGGTCACCTTGCTCATGTCAATAAGAAATTGTCTCTTGATGCGGCGGCCGTGGGCTTTTTCCATCCCCCTCCAATTTTTAAAGGAGTTAGCCACTAGGGCATAAGTGGGAAGGTTGGTGATGGTCTTATCCCAATTTTGAACCTTTACGGTCACTAAAGAAATGTCTGTTACTGAACCATCGGCATTAAAACTTGGCATCTCAATCCAGTCGCCTACGCGAAGCAGGTCGTTAACATAAATTTGAATGCCGGCTACAAAACCGAGAATGGTGTCTCGAAATACTAGGAGCAGGATTGCGGTAACTGCCCCAATGCCGCTTAGCACCCGCCAAGGCGTTTCTCCTAACAACACCGAAAAGGCATACACCAGCGCGATAAGGAAGAAGAAAATTTTCACGGCTTGGCTGATGCCCTTTAAATTGAAGTGCGGCGGCACTCGCTTCTTCTGGTTGAGAAAATCTAAAAGCGCATCTAAGGCGGCATAAGAAAAAAGCAAACAGAGCACCATGAGATAGAGCAGGGCGAATTTATTCAAAAAAACTTCGAGGTAACGGAACTGCGGAGCAGAAAGATATAAAATCACTACCACCACTAGCTGCGGGAGTTTGTTAAAAAACGCTTTTCTCCAGAAGAAATCATCCAGCTTAGTGCGAGAGAGATGCACCAACCGGCCCAAGTAGATGGTGGCCCAGCGAGAGAGAAAGTAGCCGAAGCCACAAAGCAGGGATAGGAAGAATAAAGCGAAAAAATCGGAAACCCAGAGGTGGAAGGGTTGCGGCACACCGCCAAAAAGCCAGTTTACTAGGCCTTCAAGGTTTTTTTCCCAGGAAGAAAAAAAGAAATGGGAAAGCTGACTAAGCCAGGACTCTTCATTTTTCATAGAGTAATTTTAACTTCTTTTAATAAATTTATTCAAAAAAAGCTTTTAGTACTGCTTGAAGAGAAAGTGGTGCGGATCTGAATTTTAAATCCCCACCCAAAAACCGTCTTTTAACGGCAGCTGAAAACCAGCGTTTAAAATTTTATCTGCAGAAAATTAAAATTATGTTATTTTTGCTACAGTGAATAAAGTAAAAAACAACTTTGTTTGATGGAGTTTGCCGCTGCCAGCTGCTTCTCTCCTTAAAAAAATTATCCTCACTATGAAAAATACTGCAATGCAACCAGCTACCTTATCTACCTCTCAGCAAAAGGACTTAGACCCGGAAGAAACTTTAGAATGGGCGGAAGCGTTAGAGGGAGTAATTCGAACTGACGGAGCAGAACGGGCTCGTTTTCTGTTAGAAACGCTGCAAAACAAGCTAGGCTTGGCACGGCAGGGAGCAACAGCTGCTTCCTCTGAAATCTCGCTCAACACGCCTTATGTGAACACTATTGATGTGGCAGACGAGCCTGCTTATCCGGGCAATTTAGCTTTAGAGCGGCGGCTTAGTAATACGGTGCGTTGGAATGCGCTGGCGATGGTGCTTAGAGCCAATAAAAATTCGGCTGGCATTGGGGGGCACATCGCCACTTACGCTTCTACCGCCACACTCTACGATGTTTGTTACAACCACTTTTTTAAAGGCCCAAACGCAGCCGAAAACTGCTTTGGGGATGCGGTTTTTTTCCAAGGGCATGCTTCTCCGGGGGTATATGCACGCGCTTTTTTAGAGGGAAAAATTAGTGAGAAAGAGTTAGAAAACTTTCGCCGAGAGCTTAAAAAAGAAGGGGGATTGCCTTCTTATAGCCATCCCAGACTAATGCCTAATTTTTGGCAGTTTCCCACCGTCTCTATGGGACTAGGGCCACTAATGGCAATTTACTTGGCGCGCTTTAATAAGTATCTTTTAAATCGAGGGTTAAAAGACACTTCTAAAACTAAGGTGTATGCATTCATTGGCGATGGAGAAACGGACGAAGTGGAAACCTTAGGAGCGCTGCACATCGCAAAGAAAGAGCGGCTTGACAACCTAATTTTTATCATCAACTGCAATCTGCAGCGGCTTGACGGACCGGTGCGAGGCAATGGAAAAATAATTCAACAATTGGAAGGAGTTTTTAAAGGCGCCGGGTGGAATGTGATAAAGGTTATTTGGGGAAGCGACTGGGATCCGCTTTTTGCAGAAGACACTGAGGGAAAATTGGTGGAGCTGATGGAAAAGACCGTGGACGGGGAGTACCAACGGGTTTCTAGTCAAAGCGGAAGCGAGAGACGAGCTGGCTTCTTTTCTAACTGTCCGGTGGTTAAGGAAATAGTCTCGAAGCTGTCAGATGAGGAGCTAGAAAATTTACGTCGGGGCGGGCATGACGAAAAAAAGATTTATGCTGCACTGCATCGCGCACTTCAAGAGAGTGAAAAACAAACTGGACGCCCCACTGTCATTTTAGCAAAAACTATTAAGGGATATGGAATGGGAGAAAGCGGACAGGGACGCAACATTGCCCATCAACAAAAAAGTATTTCCGCCGACGACTTAGAAATCTTCAAAGAAAAGTTTTCTATTCCCATCGCCAAGGAGCAGCTGCAGGCAACGCCCTTCTACCAATTAGCACCAGACGATGAAGCCATTGCCTACTTAAAAAAGCAGCGCGAGACGCTAGGGCCTATGCTACCGTTGCGGTTAGAAAAAGCGCCGGCAATCCCTCTGCCGTCTGTCTCAGCCTACCAAAAAACGCTACAGGGCACCAAGAAACGCGCTATTTCTACCACTATGGCGATGGTACAGCTCCTGAGCGCACTCCTGCGTGAAAAAGGATTTTCTAAACATATTGTTCCGATCGTACCAGATGAAAGCCGAACCTTTGGCATGGAAGGCCTTTTTAGAGAATATGAAATTTACTCAGCGATCGGCCAGCTGTACACGCCGGTGGATAAAAGTTCGCTAATGCCTTATAAAGAATCTAAAAGCGGACAAATTTTTCAAGAGGGCATTAACGAAGCTGGAGCGGCAGCTACTTTTATTGCGGCTGGAACTAGCTACTCGCATCAAGGCCTACAAATGCTCCCATTCTACATTTTCTATTCCATGTTTGGCTTTCAGAGAACGGGGGATTTGTTCTGGGCGGCGGCGGATGCCAAAACCCGCGGTTTTTTGTTAGGAGGCACTGCAGGACGCACCACGCTCAACGGAGAAGGACTGCAGCATCAAGACGGACATTCTCACATCTTAGCCGCCACTCTGCCAAATGTAAAGGCATATGATCCGGCTTTCGGTTATGAAGTGGCAGTCCTGGTGCGGGAGGGAATAAAGAGAATGATGGGAGAACAGAAAGATGAATTCTACTACCTAACACTGTACAACGAAAATTATCCGCAACCTGCTATGCCGGAAGAAGGACGCGAAACCCTGGCAGCAGACATTGTTAAGGGAATGTATTTGTACGCGCACCTGAAAGCTGAGGAAAGTAAGAAAGTAAGACACATTAACCTGTTACTTTCTGGGGTAATGGTTCCAGAGGGAATGAAAGCAGCAAAGTGGCTTAATGAAAAATATAAGGTTAATGTTAGGGTGTACTCTGTAACTTCTTTCAAAGCGCTTAGAGAAGAAGCAATAGAGAAAGAACGCGCTCATTTGCTTCGGCCAGAAGCGCCGCGTGAGAAAAATCACTTAGAGAAGCAGCTTTCAAAAAGTGCAGGGGGCTTCGTGGCCTGCACGGATCATATGCGCTTGGTGCCGGAGTTAATCTCACGCTTTCTGCCTAAAGGTCGTCCTTTCATTCCCTTAGGAACGGATGGTTTTGGATGTTCTTCAAGCCGAGAAGAGCTGCGGGATTATTTTGAGATAAGCGAAAGCTTTATTGCTTTTGCCGCACTTCAAGCCTTGTCACAAGAAAAAAAGCTAGACTCGAAAGAGATATTAGCGGCAAGAAAACTATTAAAAATTAATCCAGAAAAAATTTCCGGATTAAGCGGAAAAAACCAAGCCAAGCGCCCCAGTTAAAAACTCATTCATAAGAGATGGCACTATGACAAAAACTTTCACACTTCCTAATTTAGGAGATGGCATAACAAAAGGAGTGGTGGTGCAGCTGCGTCTCGAGGCGGGGCAAGCAGTGACAAAAGGCGACACTGTGATAGAGGTGGAAACAGACAAAGCAGTGTTGCCCGTTCCAGCGCCAGAAGACGGTACTGTAGCGCAGCTCTTCACTGCAGAGGAGGAGGAACTGGCGGTGGGAGAAAAAATTTTTTCTTACCAACCCTCAAAAAATGATGAAACAGAAGCAATAAAGCAGCAAAATCGATTAGAAGAGAGTAAGGGTGATGAAAAATCCACTTCAAAGCCGAGTCAAGAGCTCAAATTTTTCACCCTGCCTAATTTAGGAGATGGCATAACAAAAGGAGTGGTGGTGCAGCTGCGCCTCGGGGCGGGGCAACCGGTGACAAAAGGCGACACCGTAATCGAGGTGGAAACAGACAAAGCAGTGTTGCCCGTTCCAGCGCCAGAAGACGGTACTGTAGCACAGCTCTTCACTGCAGAGGAAGAGGAACTGGCGGTGGGAGAAAAAATTTTTTCTTACCAACCTTCAAAAAGTGATGAAGCAGCAGCAAAGAAACAAGTAAAAAAAGAAAGCCCTTCCCTACCCTCTTCTGCTACTCTCTCCGAGAAGGACTCACCGAAAGCGTCCTTGACAGATAAAACGACTGGGGGGGCACCCGGGCTGGAGGTGGAAAAAAGTCCTGTCGCACTAAGTGCGGCAACAGAGTTTCCTGAAAAAGAAACGGTAGTCCATGCTGGACCGGCGGCGAGAAAATTAGCGCGCGAATTAGGGCTTGCTTTATCAGAGGTGAGGGGCAGCAAACGTGGGGGACGAATAGATGTAAGTGATGTTAAAAAACACATCAAAGCGCGGTTAGAAAACAGCAGCAAAGTCGCCTCCCCTTTAACACTGCAGCAACCCATGCTACCGGACTTTAGTGCTTTTGGAGAAGTTAAGGTAGAAAAAACATCTAATTTACGAAAAACCATCGCCGCGCAAATGGAGCTCTCTGCTCGCATTCCCCATGTGCATCAACAGCAGCTGATTGTGATTAACGAAATTACTGCCCTGCAGAAAAAGTATGGTCCAGCCTTCAAAAAAGCTGGTAGCTCAATTTCGGTAACGATGTTTGTTATCAAAGCGCTTGCCACTTGTCTAAAAGAATTCCCTATCTTTAACAGCTCTTTTGACGCCGTTAACGCAACCATCCACTACAAGCAGTACTACAACTTGGGCATAGCAGTAGACACGCCGAAAGGACTTATTGTGCCGGTTTTAAGGGCGGTGGATAAAAAAAGTCTATTTGAAATTGGAAAAAGCTTGGTCGCTTTAGCAAAGCAAACGAGAGAGAGAAAAATACTTCCCGAGGCGCTTAAAGGTGCTTCCATGACGCTTTCTAACCTCGGAGGGATTGGTGGCAGCTTTTTCACGCCGCTCATCAACTGGCCAGAAGTCGCCATTTTAGGCACTGGACGCAACCAGATGCGCCCTGCTTATGCTGAAAACGGAGAGCTCTATGAGCAGACCATCCTGCCCGTTACTCTGGGCTATGACCACCGAGTGATTGACGGCGCAGATGCAGCACGATTTATTGTGCGGCTTACAGAGCTGTTAGAAAACCCTGCAGCACTTTTAATGGGATTTGAACTTCCAGAGGGAGTGCCGCGATAAGGGAATAAAGCTGTGAAAAAGTCATTTTAAAATTTTCATTTTAATAAATAATAAAAATAAAAAAAATCAAACTAACGAGGAGCGTTTAGTAACCCCTATGAAAATCTTAGAAACTGAATTAGTCGTAATTGGCGCCGGACCGGGCGGTTACACTGCCGCTTTTTATGCCGCCGACCTGGGAATTAAAACCACATTGGTGGAGCGTTTTCCACGCTTAGGGGGAGTCTGTTTGAATGTAGGGTGCATTCCCTCAAAGGCGTTGCTGCATCTCGCGGCGCTAAAGGAAGAAGCAGAAGCGGCTAGAGGGCATGGACTTGAATTTGGAGCAGTGAAAATCAATTTAGAAAAAATACGCGAGTTTAAAGAGGGGGTGGTAGGTAAGATGACTAAGGGCCTTAATCAGCTTGCCAGGCTGCGAAAAGTAACCCACCTCAATGGCCTTGCAGAATTTATTGATGCAAATAATTTACTCGTCAAAAACGAAGCAGAGGGTAACGAAACGCGGCTCACCTTCAAATATGCCATCATTGCCACCGGCTCCCGACCGGTGATGCCGAGGAGTTTTCTGCCGCCACTCCAGACTGGGGAAAAGTACAGCGATCGCATTATGGACAGCACTGATGCGCTCCGGCTAATTGACATTCCTAAAAGCCTATTGGTGATTGGTGGAGGGGTGATTGGTTTAGAAATGGGCTCAGTTTATGCCAGCTTTGGAGCTAAGGTGAGCGTGGTGGAAGCGATGGACCGGCTGGCTGGAGAAGCGGACGATGATCTGATCCGAATCCTCTCTAAAAAGCTAAAAAAACAGTTTGAAACCATTGAGCTAAACACTAAGGTAGAAGTGGTAAAAGAAACGAAGAAAGGAGTAAGTGTTACCACAACAGACCGGGCAGGAAAACGCGTTAGCGAAACATATGACCGGGTTTTAGTGTCCGTAGGACGCATTCCTAACACAGAGCAGCTGGCCTTAGACCGCGCTGGGGTGGCATTAGACGAACGAGGGTTTATTGCGGTAGACCAGCAAATGCGAAGCGCAGTGCAGCACATTTTTGCTATTGGGGATGTAGTAGGGAATCCTATGTTAGCACACAAGGGAAGCCGGGAGGGACATGTGGCGGTTGAAGCCCTCTTGGGAAAGAAAACCGTTTTCGATAATTTAGCCATGCCGAATGTTATCTACACCGAACCCGAAGTGGCTTGGGTGGGGCTTACAGAGCGGCAAGCCAAGGAGCAGGGAGTGGAATATAAAAAGGGGAGCTTTCCTTGGGGCGCTTCTGGGCGAGCCACGGCGATGGGAAAGGGAGAGGGGCTTACCAAGGTGTTGTTTCATCCCAAGAGTGAAAGAGTGATTGGGGTGGGGATTGTAGGTACGAATGCCGGAGAGCTGATTGCCGAGGCCGGACTGGCTTTAGAAATGGGAGCGGTGATGGAAGACATCACTGGAACGATCCATGCACACCCTACCGTTTCGGAAACCTTTATGGAAGCCTCAGAGGCGCTACACCAAACAGCAACTCATATTTTCTCGCCACGCAGAAAATAGCTCTAAAGTAGCTGCCTTAAAAATCCCTCTTTAGTTTCAAAGCTGAGCACTCAGTCTTTAGTAAAAGCGGTAGCTGGCAGGGCAATTAAGGCGGCAATAATCTTTTTGGTAACAGCAGAAACTGCCAACTGCGGTAGGGTCTCTAAAAAAAACCATTCAAATTTTGAACCAGTACCCGGCGGAACTGGCGGCTTTGAGTGAGAAGGAGAAAAGGCCGCTTCAAACGCCACCATATACACCCCGAGCTGCACGCGATATTTAGTGTAGCTGTGATGGAAATGCTCTAACAGCTTGGGAGCTACCGGAAGCAAATCACTACTTGGAAGCACTCTTTTTCTTAATGCAGGTAGTGGAGCGCTAGCTAAAGAAGTTTGGGATTGGAACAGCCGCCATTTTTCTTCTAAAGTCAAATCTGCTTCGTGATGCGCTAAGGTAGGAAATTGCCACAGGCCAGCGAGCAATCCCTGCTGCTTTTGTTCTAAGAGAAACTTAAAACGAGGAGCAGTCGACCTTTTCTTACTGACTGCAAGCCGCAGTAGAAAAGCAGTAGAAAATATTTTTTGAGGGGGAGCTTTGAGTAATTTTTTAGGAAAGTAAGCTACCTGTTTTTTTAGATAAGCGCCGCAAGCACTCTTAAGCGGACACTGCCGACATCCTGGGTTCAAAAAAAGGCGGGGAGCAGAGGGGTTTCGAATGGGGAGACAAAGCGTAGCGCCAATTTCTATCAAGGCTTCGAGAAAGAGAGAAAGCGTCTCCTGGCTTCCCTTAAAGGGGGTGGAGCGAGAAAAGTGCGTTAGTACCTTTTGTAATAAGTCCTCAAAAAAAGCAGCGCTTCGTAGTTTTTGAATTGGGGTAGTAAGCAGAAAAAATCGCGCCAAGACTCTCTCAACGTTAGCGTCAACCGCCGGAGTAGGGAGATGAAAGGCAAAAGAACGAATTGCTCCAGCAGTGTACTTGCCAATGCCGGGCAAGGCGCATAGTGCTTTAAACGCTTGGGGAAACCGTCCGCGGTGCTTAGTGTGAATTATGGCTGCCGTTTTTAGAGCGTTCTTAACGCGAGAGTAGTAACCGAGCCCTTGCCAATAGAAAAGTGCTTGACTTTCCTGGGCTTGGCTAAAGGCTTTCAAATTCGGAAACTGACGCATCCAGTTTTGATAATAAGGGAGCACAGTTTTTACTTGAGTTTGCTGTAGCATCAATTCTGAAATCCACACTGCATAAGCCGGGCGCGCCGCTAATCGCTCTGGCTGCGTTAATAAAACAGAGGAAAGCTTTCTGCGCCACGGTAGGGGCCTGGCACTGCGCACGAACCAGCGCTTAGTTGGAAGCACTAAAGCACTCAGTCGCGCAGAGTGAGAAGGGGTGATTAGAGTTTTCACGCTAAGCCCTTTTCTTTAATTTAGAGGGTTTTTTCCAAGCCAGATAAAGCGCACTAATAATGAAGCACAGCGCCCAAAAATGAAACGACTGAAAAGTTTCTCCCAGAAGCACAATAGACAGCAAAGCGGCTAAAAGTGGCATGAAATTAATAAAGAGGCTAGTTAAATTGGCCCCCACCTTCATCACTGCAACTGCCCATATCAAGTAAGAAAAAACCGAAGCAAAAAGCCCGGTGTAGAGAATAAAACTAATGGTCAGGGGAGTGAAAGTTTTTATACTACCGAAGTGAAAGGGGTCCCAGAGAAAAAAAATTAGCAGCACTACCCAGGCAAGCAGCACCAGAAAAGTGAGCAGCACGGTTTGGGGCAGCTCTTTGGGGACCTTAATCAAAAAAACGGAGTAGGCAGCCCAACTAAGACAAGCCAGTAAGACTAGGAAGTCAGCGGGATTAAAAGAGAGGGTTAGCAGCCTAGCCGGGGCTCCGGCGGTAAGCAAGAGCAACATCGCAAAACAAGAAAAAAGGATGGCTAACAGCTGTCTAAAAGAAGGCGTGATTCTAAAACAGAGAAAGTTGAGCGTCAAAATAATAACGGGGATGGTGGCGTTGATGAGTGAGGCATTGAGAGCAGTGGTGTTTTGAATTGCGATATAAATAAAAGTATTAAAAAAAGCCGGTCCCATTAAAGCTAGGAAAAAACAGAGTAAAAAGTGCTTTTTCAAGAGCGCTCGAAAACTCCAAGTCGCTCTTCCAAAGAACAGTAAGAGCGCCAACAAAGCAACCGACCAGCGATAAAAAGCTAAAGCAATCGGAGTAAAATTATTTCCTTCCTGCAGCGCCAGGTAACGAGAAAAAACAAAATTTCCAGCCCACAGTAACGGCGGTATAAGCAACAGAAGCAGAAGCCGAACCCCCAACATAGCAAAGAGAAAAATAGAGTGGGGTTAATGATAACGAGGGTGAAATTTACGGAAGGTACGCTGCAGATCTTTTAACACTAAGTGAGTGTAGCGCTCTGTGGTTTTGGGGCTGGAATGCCCTAATAGAGTTTGTATCAGGCTTAAATTAGCGCCATTCTGCAGCAGATGGGTGGCACAGGAGTGACGCAGGGTGTGAGGACTAATCGTTTTTTGAATTCCCACCGTTATCGCTTTCTTTTTCACTATCTTCCAAATGCTAAGTCGCGTTAGCGGCTTGCCAAAACGGTTCAAAAAAAGCGACTGGGGAGCAGCCAAGGCGGAGGCAGTTTTTACATAAAGCGGCCGAATGTGCCGCAGGTAAACGCTAGTACGTGCTACTAATCTCTCTGAAAAAGGCAACACTCTTTCCTTTTGCCCTTTTCCGTAGACTTTAAGAAAATTAGCTTTTAAATGGAGCTCTGCTAAAGAAAGCGTAACGACCTCACTCACTCTTAGCCCTAAGGCATAAAGATATTCCAGAATTAATTGGTCTCGAGCGGTTTGTTTAGAGGGGGCTGAACTGGCTTTGCAGCTGAGCATTCGCTCCACTTCTGCTTCGGTGAGTACGGCTGGTAGCGTTTTGCTTTGCGGAAAAACCGCTAACAGATGGCTGAAAGGGGTAAAAGGAGGGTTATTTTGAGCTCCCTGCTCTAAGAAAAAAAGGAAATTTCTGAGTGCAGAAATCAATCTGGCTAAGGAGGCATCTTTAAGCCCAGCGGCGCGGCGCAAAAAAATAAAACTCTCTACACTTTCAAGAGAAAGCTCGGCTACCATGGTGATTTTTTTTTTTGATAAATACTGCACTAACTGCTTCAGATCGCTGCAGTAGGCCTGAAAAGTATTCTGGCTAAGGCCTTTTTGAAAGAGCAAGTAATCACCATAATTAGTCAAGGCGCTTGCTAATGAGAACATCGCTTCAAAGCAGCAGCTAAGTTATAAAGTGATTCCTAAAAGGGCAGTGGGGTCTTCTGGATGTCCTTTAATAAAAATAGAGAAAAAAAAAGGACGATTTTTTTTTACTATTCCTAACTGCTGCTTGCGTTTGAGGCGCTCGCCGGACCGAACCATAATTTTACTTACTCCAGCATACACTGACACCACCTCTTCTTCATGCAGCACAAAAAGCGTTTTTCCAAAACCACGTAGTTCGGTAATAAGTGCTACTTGTCCGGCCTCCGAAGCACGCGCCGCCACCGACTTAGTAGGACGCATCAAAAGGCCGGAGTGGAAAACTGCATCATATACTCCAAACTGCCGCTCCACCCTTGCTCGAAGCGGCCAGGCAAAGGAAAACCGTTTTTTCAGCGCTTTTAGTAAAAGTGCAGAACGCTCCTGGAGAAAAGCAACCGTTTTATTGGTGACACTCTGTGAAGGCTCTTCTAAAACAGAGTGCAGGGTAGAATTATTTTCGTTAAGAGGAGTTTCCTGTAGGAGTAGAGTCGCTTCTGCTTTAGTAGCAGAAAGATCGCGCCGTGGAATTTTGAGCTTTTTTCCCACTAAAAGCAGTTCCTTTCCCTCATTACGCCTAAGCAATTCTTGAAGCGGAACGCGATAACGTCGAGCCAGCTTTATAAGAGTATCCCCACCTTTAGTCGTATAGTAAAAATAGGCTGGCACTCTAAGCAAAGTGCCAGCGTGGAGTGGTTTTTTTCCATTGAGCTCCATTAACTCTAAATAATTGATCCGAAGCCGCTTTGCAATTTTCCAATAGCTGTCTCCAGCCTGCACAAAGTAAGGTTCAAAACGCTCTAAAGTCGCATCCTGCGATCCCAACGGCAAAGGGCCTAAAGCAAAAAAAAACAAAAACCAAAAAACTTTCACTACCAGCTAAGTATCGGAAGCTAACAAAAGAGCTGCATAGAAAAAACTTAAAAACAAAGCCAGCAGAGGGATTCGGTTTTTAAAGCCCTTAGTGGGAAAAATGAGTCCTACCGCTGGAAAGCATGGGAAAAAACAGCAGAGTAGATATCAAAATAAAAGCAAAGCTAATAAGAGCGCAGACCCAAGGCCCAAGGCTGTTTAACGCCCAAAGCCCAAATAAAGGTGCTAAAAGCATTCTAATTCCGGTGAGGCCAGAATGCACCATCATATAGCCCGCTACCTTTTCCTTAGGAGCAGCTTGATTGACCCACAGCTTCCAAGCCAACCCTCCACCAGCTCGTGCTAAACCAAAAAAAATCATCCCAAGGCAATGCATAGTGAAAGAATTACCAACAAAGAAAAAAAACACATACGCCATGAAAAAGAAATTTATCAAAATACGCACTCCGATAAAATTAAAGCGGTCAAACAAATATGCAAAAGGAAAAGAAAAAATCAAACACACCAGCTGCGGCAGTGCCACTAAAAGAAAAAGGATCGTTTCTTCAGAGTAGCCAAACCCAAATTGCTCTTCTGCTAGCAGATTGGTGCGATAGGCAATCAGCCACAAATTGCCAACTCCCAGGAGAAACCAGGCCAGCATAGCTTTGGTGAATAGTAAGTCTGTTTTCAAAATTGAAAAGAAAAGCCGGAAGGAAAGCTGCTGCTGAAAAGAAAAACTTAGCGCCGGCAGCTGCAAGAAGAATAGCGCTGCTATTACTAAAGACAGCGCAGAAAATTGGAAAATCACCGGAAAGGGCTTACTTTGAGTTTCAAGAAAAAAATTAGTGACTCCAGAAAAAAAAATTGCTCCCACTAAAAACGCCATGGAAGAAAAAACGAAAAGCCGAGCGCGATTTTTTTTTGAGTACAGCGTATAAATTTCAGCTTGAAGCGAATGCAGCGCATTATAGGGAAGGTTAACCAAGACCACAAAGCAGAGCGCTAGCCAGCTATAATGCCAGAGGGAAAAGAAAGAGAGGCTTAAAGCGGCCAAGCAGTGACAAAAAAAGAGCCCCCCGTTCACCTTAAAACGCAGGCGATGAAGCAAAATAGAAAGGGGGATTGCCAGTAAAAAACCACTTTTGGTAGCTAAACCTAAAAGCGTTTTCTCAACATTATCAGCCCGCAATACCTCTATAAAAAAAAGCATAAAAACCACCTCTAATAAAGGATGGAGTATGCCAGAAAAGCAGTGCGCTAGGGCATCGAGCAGTGGTAGCCGCAGAGCGAATGAAGCTTTTTTTTTCATAGCAGAAAATAAATAGAGTAAAAAAATAAAAGTAAGACACCGCCACAGATTGGTAGGCAGATACCTTAAAAAGCGGTATTAAGCTGCTTTAAAAAACGATGCACCGCCAATCGAAATTTTTGTTGTGCTTGCTTATTTTTCTCGGGGTTTATTACTACCTCCACTAAAAATCCACCGAGCGGTTTTTTGCCCGTTGCTAGCTTCGTTAGGAAAAACTGCAGAGTAGCAGCTGTACTAAAGCGGTAGTACTTCAAAGAAAAAGCCGCGGCAAAGGCTTCAAAAGAGTAGCAGTGTTGATGCAGGAAAAACGCTTGATGCGCTGAAAAAAATTCTGCAAAAGGCAGAGTGCGAAAAATAGTACCTTCGTTATTATTTACAATAAAAAGACCCATTTTTTTTTTCGCTTTTTGTTGGTGGAGCTTTGCTACTAACGCGAGAGAGTTTAGATCGTGCAGCGCAGAAAGGTCTCCAATGACAAGCCAGAGCGCCGCTTGCTTCAAACCAGTCAGCACCCCACTGGCGGTGGCGCATAATCCGTCAATACCACTAAGACCACGATTAGCAAAAACCTTAACGGGTTTAAAAACTGATTTTTTCTTCTCGACTATCCCCGCACTCCATCCACCCCAAAAGTCAAACTCTCGAATTGGCATGCTGTTCCCTAAAAACAATGCTACCTTTGAAACACAGGCACTGGAAGACAAGAGCCGAGCAAATTCCGCTTCATTGAACGCTGAAAAAGAATAAGTGCTTAAAAAATGAGACAGCTTTTCCATCAAGAGTGGAAAAAAAAGAGGGGCGCTAACTGCTGGTTTTTTTTTACTGCTAGCTGGGTTTGAAAAAGCTAAAGGCTTGAGTGCTTTTTTAAGCTGAGTGGGAAAATGAGTGAGCGAAACAGAGACCGACTTAGTGACTAAGCCGAAGGGATCGAAGCGTTCAAAACCCTCGCTGAAATGCCAATAAGACCAGTCTGGTAGGGCCTGCTGCGCTCTTTGTTGTTTCACTGCTTGAAGCCAGAGAAAAAGCGCTTTTGAAGTGAAGCTGCCTCCAAAATGAAGCACTACGGTTGGAGAGAAAACCGCTCCACTACGACTACCAGCCGCTTTAGTAAACCAGAATGGTAGGGAGTGATTAGTGAAACTTCCTTTTTTTCCCTGTAAAAGAAAGTTGTAATGGGGTATTAGTTGCGCTGTTCGTTGCTGTGCTGCTTCAAGAAAGCGAAACCCAGAAGTAACCTCAGCAAAGACTGGTGCTTTCAAAATCGAAAAAAGCTTTAGCCAACTTTTTATAAAAGAAGGGGTCTGCAGATAGCCCTCCATTTTTCCCATCAGCACCAAAACTGTTTTTTCACTTAAAAGCCGCAGCAACTCTTGCTGAGTTTGAAAAGACAGCTTACGGTTTGAAGCAAAAGAGGGTTTTTGTTTAAACGACTTCTTCTCTTCTTCTACGGGCGGTGGCGGCGTCTGTTTTTGTAGCACCGATTTAAAGAGGGAAGGAGCTTCAGTTAAGAGCGGCTCCCGAAAGAATAAGTCCAAATGTACCGGAGCAGGGCGATGGCCGGCGCTCCCTTCTAAATAAGCTAACGCTTCATGCACGGTAGCTATTAGGTAGGTTAAGGGAACTGATAAATCACTCACTGGCAGCTCCCTGGCAAAAGCAACAAACTCGCCAAAATATCCAATTTGACGGCAAGCTTGATTAGCCCCCACATGCAGCAATTCTGGGGGGCGATTTGCAGTTAAAATTAGCATGGGAAGGGAGCTAAAATGAGCCTCTAAAACCGCTGGAAAAAGGTTTGCACCAGCGCTGCCAGAAGTGGTCGCTACTACTGCAGCTCTTCCGGTTGCTTTAGCAAAACCAAGGGCCTGAAAAGCCAGTCCTCGTTCATCAAAATGCGTCTGCACTTCTAAGTGGGGATGAGATAAGCAGGCTTGGCTTAAAGGAGCAGAACGGGCTCCAGGCGCCAGTAGAAAATAAGAATAGCCGCGCTCAAAAAGCGCTGTTACTAAAGCACTGGAAAACGACTGATTTCTTTCACTAACCGCTTCTGCTGACCCCACGCCCAATTCAATTTTTTTCTGCCGCATATAAGCTAACAATCCCAAAAGTCATCTGTTCTTCAGTAGGATTTTTAAAGCCAGCCGCTTTTAATAAAGCAAGAAATTCTGCGCCCTGCGTAAAAACTTCAGCACTCTTATTAAGATAACGGTAGGCGAAATAATTTCTTGAGAGCAAGCCAGCCACCACCGGCAAGAGATAACGAAAATAGAAGAGATAGCACTGGCGGAAAAAAAAATTAGGGGGATTACGAAACTCGAGCACTAAGAGAACTCCCTTCCGCTTCAAAACTCGCTTCATCTCCTTAAGCGCTTTAAGTGGCTCCGGTACATTACGAATTCCAAAGGCAATACTAACCACATCAACAGAGTGGCTGGGCACCGGTAATTGTGCTGCATCCCCCACCCGAGTAGAAGAAACGCCAAACAACCCTTCTTTCATCAGCTTTTTTTGCCCTAACTGCAACATCCGCTGCGCCAAGTCAACCCCCAAGGCGCTCTTAATGTTAGGCATCTGCTTCATTAAAGCAATGAGTAAATCACAGGTGCCGGTAGCTACATCGAGCAGTTTAAGAGGCTGCTGGGACCCCTTTAGCTCGAGCAGTTTTTTTCCCACCCGGCGGCGCCACCGTAGGTCTTGCCGAAAGGAAATAACACGGTTAACCAAATCGTAGGTGGGAGAAAGATCATCGAAAAAGCTCCAAGTTTGTGATTTATCATTCACCTCCGGACGAACCGACCTTTTTTTTCCTCTCGGTTTCTCCTTGGGACTCATAACGGTGTGAGTAATAAAAAAATGAGTTAGGCTTTTAATAAAAAGTAAGCCAATTCCACCGGTCCTCTACCGTGCCTTCCAAGACACCAAAAAAGTGGTCTTGAATTTGACGGGTAATTTCACCTCTTTTTCCAGTGCCAATTTTATAATGGTCTAGCTGCACCACTGGAGTTATTTCCGCCGCAGTGCCGACCATAAAAATTTCATCTGCTAAGTACAAAAATTCGCGCGGCAGTCTAGTTTCCAACACTTCAAGGCCCCGGTGTTTGGCAATCTTCAAAACAGAATCGCGAGTGATCCCCGGTAGCAGAGAAGAGTAAAAAGCGGGCGTGTGCAGCACACCGTTTTTCACCACAAAAAGATTTTCCCCCGCTCCTTCTGAAACATAACCCCCAGCTTCCAAGGCAATGCCCTCTTTAAACTCAGTGCCCTCCTTGGTGCCATCGACGAGCTTAGTAGAACGCGCCTCTAAATTAACCAGCTGCGAATTAAGGTAATTGCCAGACGCTTTAGAAAGCACTGGAAAAGTATTCTGGCTGGGCCTTTGCCAGGAAGAAAAACGCGCGGCAATGCCCTCCTCGCGAGCTTGTAGCCCTAAGTAGGGGCCCCAGCTAAAAGCAGCAATCGCCAAATGCACTTGATTCTTGATGGGATTAAGCCCTAAACTGCGCTCCCCATTTTCTCCCATTCCTCGAAAAAAAATAGGACGGATGTAGGCTTGCTTCAAACCATTCGCCTTTAAAGTCTCTATCACAAAACTATTCAACTCTGCAGCAGAATAAGAAATTTTATCCTCCATACAGTAAATACGAGCGCTTTCTAAAAGACGCTTGGAATGGTCCGTCAATCTAAAAACTGCCCCACGCTCTTTAACTGCATAAGCCCGCACCCCCTCAAAAACTCCACTACCGTAGTGGACTACATGAGAGAGTACATGAATTTTTGCTTCCGCAAAAGGCACCAACTTTCCATCTAACCAGATAATTTCTTTTTCATTTGGGTGTGAAGTCATGAAAAACTCCTTAGTTTTTTTTAAGGGTAACCATATATAAGATTGATCCAGATTTAGTTTTTTCCTAACTTAAAGCCTCTGCTAAATAATTCTCTTATAACCTCATTGTTGTTAAATCAGTGTGTAAAATCATCGTTTCTATCTGTTCTTGGCTTTGTTTGTCTTTTCTTTAGCTCTGGAGGCTCGTTCCCATCACTAACATAATAAACCCTTAGCTCAATCCCCCACTTGTTAGGGTCTGTACGCATTAGGGTATATGTGGGGGTGTTAAGATAGTTGGCAGCATTATCATTAGTCCGCTTTTGATAATTGGTTTCAAATTTTCTTCTGTCTTTATCGCTTAGCTCCACCTCTATTTTAACTGCTTTTTTTTCCTTTGAGAGAAAGGAAATAATTTACTATATTTTGTTTTTCATTAGGTGTAAGTTTCATAGGTGTCATTTTTTGTTAATTTTTTGAATGTGAGAATATACTCATGAACTTTATTAATAATAAATCTGTAAGGATACCCTAATGGACGGGCATTATTGTAATCATTTTGTCTATCCCAAATGATAATGTCTTCAAAGATAAATCCTACCTCTTTCATCATATAAGAAAAATCCATATGAAAAGGATAAAATTTTTTTCCTTTTCTGATGTCGCCAACATTTACTAAACAATATGAGTTTTCTTTTAGTACTTTATACACTTGAAGAAAAATCTCTTTTAGCGCGCAAGTAAACCCTTCATAACTTTGAATATTCCCAAAGTCTTCGGGTGAATTAGAATAATTACCTATTTCTTTTTTATCAACTGACCGCTTGGAGTTTAAGATATTCCAGTATGGAGGAGGAGTTATACAAATATCAACACTACTCCTTGTTACATTTTGAAGAATATTTTTAGAGCTTTTTACTAAATATTTATAACCAGTTGAGGAAATTAGTTTTTTATTCTCTTCTAGACTTTCAAAAAATAAGTTTTTAAATTTATCAGAAATATCAAAGCCTATAACCTTCATATTTCTTTCAAGCCCACATAAAAGAGCTGTCCCGGAGCCAGCAAAAGGATCAATTAAAGTTCCTTCGTTACAAGAATACGCATCGAGTAATTTATGTACTAAAGCTTTAGAAAAAGTAGCAGAGTGGTTTTTTTTCCTTTCTGTGGCAGTTTTAGATAGGGAGCGCCAAATGCTAAAAGAAGCTTTAAGCCAGTCGCTTCCAGAAAGAAGATTGGCCCGTTTTTTCTTTGAAACGCTCTTATGCAACATATTCATTACCCCACCCGTCAAAACCTTCATGGCTTCGTCTGGCAAATAAGTCTATTTTATCCCCTTCAAAATAGTTAGCTATATGCTGATAAAGAATAGAGGGTTTTTGACTATGCTTTTTAGGAGTCTCTTCAAAAAGAGTTTTCATTTTTCCCCAAGAAGCTTTTGGAAATTGCGCTTTTCCTTTATAGCCAAATAATAAATGCTCTGTTGTTACTTGATAAGGAGAAAAGGGACAAACACCCGTTCGTTTATTCCAAGTGAGCAGTGTATAGTAGTTAAATCCCCAGTACTCCATTAAATCAAAAGCTAAATAGAGAATAGGTTTTTTTTCTTTGATGTCTTTGCTGTTAGTAGCCCAAAGCCATAAAAACGAATGTTCTGCTGCTATTTCAGGGATGTTAATTTTCTTTATCTCTTCAAAGGTCATCACTGGATATTCTTTTAGGAGTTTCTTGTTTTCAAGCAGAATTATTTTTTGGCAATTTTGTATGGTTACCTCTCTCAAAAACTCACTAACGATTATCCTACTATTCTAAGCCCGCTTTGTCAAATCCTTTTCCTACCCTCAGCAAAATACTTAGCTCTAAGCCTAACCCTAAAAAACGTTATGCTATAATAAAAAAAGTTAACTATTCAAAATACTCCAGAATTTTTCTATGTTGTTGGTGTGAATTACCCGTTCACGCACCTACTCTCCTTTGCTGTGATTAGCTGTAAAATGAGAATAGTACCTTTCTTAAACAAAGGTAATTCCTGAACTCGTCCGTTACGATGTTACTGCCCTCTACCATCTTTGGAAAAAGCGTTTTTTCTATCAAAATTTTATTAAAATCGCTTGCTTTTTTTTTACTTCTTCCGATTTTTAGAGCAGATAACTCCTGAAACACTTAAACTAAAAAGAGAGAAAAATTTATGGTTCGTGGGCTTTATACCGGCGCCAGCGCAATGGCGGCTAGAGAACGTCAAATGGCGGTGGTGGCAAACAACTTAGCGAATGTGAATACGGATGGCTATAAGAAAGACCTCACGCTTTTTAAGGCCTATCCGGAAATGCTCATCCGACGCATGAACGATGATGGCGTCTTAACCTTTCCACTTGGCGGCGGCACTGCCTCAATGGATACTCGCCCGATTGTAGGTAAACTAGGCACCGGAGTGGCGGTCAACGAAGTTTTCACGCAGCAGGAGCAGGGGAGCTTGAAGCAAACTGAAAATCAATTTGATTTTGCACTGGAAGGAGAAGGCTTCTTCACCGTACTTACTCCCAAGGGAGAGCGTTACACCAGAAAAGGTAGCTTTTCGGTGGATGCTAACCATTATTTAGTGACCAAAGAGGGGCATATGGTGCTGGGAGAAAAAGGCCCGCTTCGTGTTAAGAGCAATAATTTTTCCGTCAACCAGTTGGGGATGGTGTTTTATAATCCCACCTACACAGACTCCAGTCAGCGTGAAGTGCAGAATGATGAGGCGGCGGGAGAGACGGTCTTCTTAGACCGACTAAAATTAGTGCGCTTTGAAAGGCCGCGCTACTTGGAAAAAGAAGGGGCCTCGCTTTTCTCTTCTACCGAGGAGGCTGGTGAAGCCGCTCCCGCTGATTTAATGCAGTGGCGCGGTAGTAGAGAAATTGGCGAGCTTAAAGTTTCCCAAGGTTTTTTAGAAACCTCTAATGTGCAGGTGGTGAGCGAGATGGTACGCATGATAGAAGTGCAGCGCGCCTATGAGGCGTCTCAAAAAAGCATTAGCGCCAGCGACCAGCTGTTGGAACGGTTAATCAATCAAATGGGAAGAATAGCCTAAGCAGTTTTTTAGCAGCTAAGGCCCGGCGGGTGCCCCCGTTTGAAGACTAAGAGCCGTGTTTGAAGCGTCTGGCTTACTTTGGCGGCGGAGTGATGTTTTTCTGAAAGCCGCAGTCGTCCTTTACTTCATCTGCCTGGCGCTTTTTTTCTCTCCCTCCAAGCTGTTTGCTCTAGCCGCTGAGATAGACGTCGGGGCGCCGCTCACTGCTTTAGAAAAAGAAACGTTGCTGCAGGGTTCCCGCGCACTCAAGGAAAAACAAGAGCGGAATAATCCTCCCCTGGTGGGTTATTCCAGGGTGGAAACGGTGACTGCGCTGGCGAGCTCGCCTCCAGAGAAACCGACCAATACTCCTGGCAAGCGTTTGTTGTTATTAAAAACAGTGCATCACCGCTCTGCGGTTGCTCCGCGCAGAAAAAAACATAAGGAATTTCATCTTTATCTCTCTCGCCAATCGCGAGTTCTCATCTTTCCGGTATTTAATGAACGTAGCTACGCTCGAGTGAAACAATTTCTCCTCACCAATTACCAGCTGCACCTAAAGCCGCTGGAAAAAACCGCCCTCCCTCTAAAAAAAATTGCGCTGGAGAAACTTCCCATCACCCTACGCTACGCCAGCACTCCCACCGTTTCCTCCCGCAATGCCTTAGCGCATCCCGCCTTGCTCTCCGATGCCTTCAGAGCAGAAAACCGACTCGCTTCACGCGCCTTCCATACCATCGCCTTTCAGCTCCAATTTGAGAGTGACCGATTTTTAAATGGCAGCTTCAAATTCATCGCTCCACTATTAGCGCCGCCGGTGCCGCGTTTTCTTTTTTTCACTCACGATCACCTCTTCGCTCTCAGCGTAGAATACCAAGCGCCCGCCATCACCCCAACCGGAACGCATAAGAAATTAGTGCAACGCCTGTTGTTTTTCGATCCGCTTGAGGTAGTAAAAAATCCAGCACTGCAGCTAAGACAACAGCAGGATTTTCTGCCCTCCGAAGACCAAAAAAAACTCCCCTTTCTTACAGAAGACTGGAAGATACTGCAGCAGACCGCCACCGGCCGTTGGCAGCCCCAGTTGCTAAAAACGGTGGTGTACTACCAAGATGGAAAAAGGAAGGTTAGCTTTGAAAGCCCGGCTTTAGTGTCAGCGGGATTAAATTTTATTTTTTAAAATTTTATTTTTCATAGTTATAGCTAAAAAGACTTGCATATTTTTTAGTTGATAGTATAACTGGGGTAGTGAAGATAAAATTTCACGCTTTTTTTAATAAAAAAATAAAATTTTCTAACAAAGGAGTTGCTATGAAACCTACTTCTCAAAAAATTAAGCCTATCAAAAGCTTACTCACTCTAAATTATTTATTTTCTCTGCTACTGCTGGTTAGTTGCGATGTACTCCAACTGCAGCAGCCCAACGAGCTGTTAACATTTCATAGTTGCGATGTGTCTCAGCTGCAGTCCAGCGAGCTAGTAGCTAAAGACGGCTACATTCTCATTTCTACTAAAGAACAACTGCTGGGTGTTAACCAGAACTTAAAGGGAAAGTACCGCTTGGTAAAAGACATTGAGCTAGCCTGTAAAAACTCAAATGCGCTTATCGCTCCAGACCAAAGCCCAAAAGCTGGTTTCCAAGGAGAGCCGTTTAGCGGAGTGTTTGATGGGGACGGGTATCGCATTAAACAGCTGCAGATAAGCAATTTCAGCGGTTCTTATGCTGGCCTTTTTGGTAGCCTAAATAAGGCGGTGGTTAGCAACTTAAAGCTGACCGGCATTAAAATCGCGCTACCGGGTTCTTACTTAGGCGCATTAGCAGGCGAAGCAGAAGAGAGTAAGATAGAGGCAGTTTCGGCCGCAGGAGAGATAAAAGCCTTAGGAAAGACCGGAGAGCTTACTGGGGGTTTGGTGGGAAGCGTAATAGGAGGAACACTAAATAATTCTGACTTTAACGGAATAGTGGAGGGCAATGACAACATTGGTGGCTTAGTGGGATATTCCGTTGGCTTAAAGATGTCACATTCCCACGCCAGTGGAACAGTCCGTGGTTATGAAAAAGTAGGTGGCTTGGTGGGAGCTCTCCATAGCGACATAAAGCCCATAAAACCAGAAGGAATTTACTATTCTTACTTCAGTGGCACAGTGAAAGGAGACTTTGAGGCGGTTGGTGGCTTAGTAGGGTGGGTTGGTGGAGGCATGCTATATGGTAGCTACCTTAAACAAGGAAAAGTAAGTGGGGTTAGCTTTATCGGCGGATTAGTAGGAATTGGAACAAAAGAGCTAATTATAATTCACTCTTATGCTGAGGGAACGGTGGAAGGAACTTCGAGCGGCGTGGGCGGCCTGGTAGGAAAGGGAGGTGGATGGATAATAGATGCTTACTCCACCGCCGCTGTTAGTGGAGCGTCTAGCGTGGGAGGCTTAGTGGGGCATAGCTCAAGTCCCACAAGTTTAGGGGGGGTGGATGATGGCAAATCTCGCTCGATTAGCAACACCTATACCACCGGAAAAATCACCCGCACCACCGGAAGCAGCCTCAGCTTCGGCTCTGTAATAGGCTCTGAAGGCGGTAGTAGTAGCGGTCGCCCTTTCTTCGTAAATAATTATTACGATGCCAACCAGAAGATAGACTGGAATGGCGCAGGAGCCGGGATGGGTAGCACTCCTTCTGCTTGGAGTCAGCCCGGCGGAAGCGGCATCAAATCACTTTCTATCGCCAGTGCCGCTCAAAACAATTTCAAAGGGTTTAAATTTGGTACTTATTGGAATTGGCAAAACGACCGCTGGCCCACTTTGTTAAAACAAGTGAAGTGGAGTTTGAGTCGAGTGCGCTAATTAGCCGCCTACTTTTTCGTCGTCCAAAATAAGTTTCCAAACCGCTACTCTCATTAAAATGCTCTCTAACCCACAGCTCTTAAAGCAACAAGCTTACCTGAATAGAGAGTGGCGCTCTGCCGCCAGTGGCGAGACCCTACCGGTTTTTAATCCGGCTGATAAAACCTTAGTGGGTGAAATTCCCTGCCTCTCAAGAGAAGAGGTGGAGCAGACCGTGGCGGCGGCGCAGCGCGCTTGCCTGGCTTGGAAAAAGCAAACCGCTAAGCAAAGGGCCGAGGTGTTGTTGGCGTGGCGGGATGAAATTAAAGCGGCGCAGCAACCGTTAGCGGAGCTCTTAGTTTTGGAGCAAGGCAAGCCTATGAAGGAGGCACTTGCAGAAATCAATTATGCAGCGAGTTTTGTGGGATGGTTTGCTGAAGAAGCTAAGCGCGCCTACGGTGAAATTATCCCTTCGCATCTACCTAACGGAGAAATCAGAGTTACGAAGGAGCCAGTCGGGGTAGCGGCCGCCATCACTCCGTGGAACTTTCCTTCAGCGATGATAACACGAAAAGCAGCAGCAGCGTTAGCAGCAGGCTGTGCGGTGGTGGTGAAGCCCTCAGAACTCACTCCCTTCTCGGCCACCGCGCTGGCCTATTTAGCCGAACAAGCGAAACTTCCCGCCGGAGTGTTTAACATTGTACTTGGGGACGCTAAAACCATTGGGGCAGCGCTGTGTGAAAATCCTACGGTGAGAAAACTCAGTTTCACTGGCTCTTCTGCGGTAGGAAAATTATTGATGCGGCAGGTGTCTCCCACCTTGAAGCGGCTTTCATTAGAGCTGGGGGGAAATGCGCCTTTTATTGTGTTTAGTGATGCAGCTTTAGAGCGCACTGTAGAGCAAGTGATAGCGAGTAAGTTTAGAAACTCTGGACAGACTTGTGTGTGCGCCAATCGAATTTTTGTGGAAAAAACCTGCTACCGCGAGTTCACCGAGCGGTTAAGGAAAAAAGTAGCGGCCTTAAAGGTGGGGAATGGTTTTCAAGCTGGGGTAGAGCAGGGGCCGCTCATCAATGAAAAAGCAGTAGAGAAAGTGGAGCGCCAGCTGGAAGCACTGAAGGCGGCCGGTGCGCGGGTGTTGGTGGGGGGGAAGCGTCATTCCTTAGGCGGCACCTTTTTTGAGCCTACCTTGCTGGTGGACGTGCCGCCCAGCTCGCTGCTCGACCAGGAGGAGACTTTCGGACCACTAGCTCCGGTAATCCCCTTTGATAATGAAGCGGAGGTGATTACGCTGGCGAACAACACGCCAGCTGGCTTGGCGGCTTATGTGGCAACCGAAAACTTAAGCCGCGCTTATCGAGTGGCGGGGGCGCTGGAAAGTGGAATGGTGGGGGTGAACAACGGGCTTATTGCTACCGAGCTGGCGCCCTTTGGTGGCATAAAACAATCTGGTTTTGGCAGAGAAGGCGCTAGGGCGGGGTTAGAGGAATACTTAGAGACTAAGTACACTTTTTTTGACTACAGCGGCGACTAAGCTAAAGCCTTCCTTCCTCTACCGCATGGCATGCCACCTTGTGGAGTAAAACTTTAGTGGTAGCGCCGGTTTTTTTTACGGTCGCTCGCTTTTTAACCGCCAACTTTTTTAAGAGCGGTTTTTCTCTCCAACAACGTTCGGCTTGGTGCGGACAGCGCGGCGCGAAAGCACAATAATTCTGCCTTAGGTTGATGGGACTGGCCTGCGTGCTAATGAGCTTGACGGGTTTTTGTTTTGTTGGTTTAATTTCCGGAATGGCTGAAAGCAGGGCTTTAGTGTAAGGATGACGTGGAGCGGTGAAGAGAGTAGTAGTGGGAGCAAGTTCGCAAATTGCACCGAGATACATCACCGCAATTCGGTCTGCAAAATAGCGCACGACCGAGAGGTCGTGAGTAATAAAGAGGTAGCTGATTTTGTATTGTTGCTGCAGCTTAGAAAACAGATTTAACAACTGCGCTTGAATGGAAACATCGAGTGCAGAGACCGGTTCGTCCGCCACTACTACCTTTGGTTTTACACTTAGCGCGCGTGCAGCGGCAATGCGCTGCTGCTGCCCACCGGAAAAGGCATTGGGGTAGCGGGGAAGCCAGTTCTTTTCTCCTCCTACTGCCCTTAGGAGCGCCGTAGCACTTTCTAACGCTGCTCTTTTAGTTAGGTGGGGGAAATGAAAACGGATTGGTTCTAAAAGAGTTTGCTCCACGGTGAAGCGTGGGTTTAAAGAAGCGAGCGGATTTTGAAAAATGAGCTGCATTTTGCTACGCAGCTCTCGCAGCTGTTTCCTCTTCTGCTCGTGAATGGGTTTTCCCTCAAAAAAAATGGTTCCGCTGTCAATTGACAGAAGTCGCAAGGCAGCCCTGGCTAGGGTAGATTTTCCGCACCCGCTTTCTCCTACCAAAGCAAGCGTTTCTCCTGGAAAAAGTGAAAAGCTCACTTCGTTTAAGGCGTGCACTCGACTTAGCGGTTTTAAAATTAGCTTTTTGTTTTCAAAGGCTAAATCTTGTGTTAAGCGTGAGAGTAGCGGCTTTTTTAGGGAGAAGCTTTTGCGTAGCTTTTCAACCTTTAAGAGTGGGTGAGGGGTAGGGCGTAACATGAAAAATTTTTTAGCACTGCTCTTTTTTTAAGGGTAGCGCTTAGGAGCAAAGCAAAAGTAACCTCCTTTTCCAGCTTTTTTATAAGCCGGGAGTTGCTTGGAACAAAGCGCTTTTTTATTTTCACAGCGGGGATGAAAAGCGCACCCCTCTGGGATCCGATCTAAGGGGGGCATTTGACCAGGAATTTGACGCAGTGGTCGACGCCCCGTTTTTCTTTTACTTGTGCTTAAGGGAGCTTGCGGCAGGCAGTTGATTAAGCCGGCGGTGTAGGGATGGTGTGGTCTGGATAAAACATGCTCGGTGCGGTTTTCTTCTACTTTGCGTCCAGCGTACATCACCACCACTCTGTTAGCCAGTCTTGAAACCACTCCTAAGTCGTGAGTAATGAGCAGGAGCGCCATTTGCTTTTTTTCAGAGAGCGTTTCTAACAAAGCGAGTATCTCCGCTTGAATGGTAACATCTAACGCGGTGGTGGGTTCATCAGCAATGATGAGTTTGGGACTGGTGATGAGCGCGCTGGCAATAATAATGCGCTGTCGCATGCCACCAGAAAACTCGTGGGGATACTGTTCCATGCGTAGCTTCGGCGAGGGGATTTTTACCTCCGCTAACACCTCGAGCGCGCGTTGCTTCGCTTCTTTTTTTGAAAGCGCCGAATGTGCTAACACCGTTTCCACCAGTTGTTCTCCAATCGTTAAGAGTGGATTTAAACTCACCATTGGGTCTTGAAAGATCATAGCAATTTCTTTTCCGCGAATTTGCCGTAGTTGTCTTTCAGAAAGTTTTGTTAGGTCTTGCTGGTTCCAAAAGATACTTCCGCTTTTAATAAAACCGGGCGGCTGCAGCAAGTTCAGCACCGAAAAAGCCAACACCGATTTTCCCGCTCCGCTTTCACCCACAATTCCCACCCGCTCTTTGGCGTTAATTTTTAGAGAAAAATCCTTCAAGGCGCTCAGCTCTCCGTTTAATAGCTGGAAAGCTACGGTTAAGTTTTTTATTTCAAGCAGCTCCATTACGCCAGTTTTAATGTTTTACCAGCTTAGGATTGAGCTGGTCTCTCAGCCAGTCGCTGCAGAGGTTAATAACGAGCACTAGGAGGATGAGGAAAAGACTGGGAATAATGGTGATCCACCACTCACCGCTTAGGAGGTGACCGAACCCTTGCTGAATAAGCGAGCCGAGCGAGGGTTGAGTGGGCGGCATTCCCAGGCCAATGAAAGAGAGGGAGGCTTCGATGATGATGGCGCCGGCAATTTGAATAGAGGAAATCACCAGTACGGCGGAGAGGGTGTTTGGGGTGATGTGCTTAAACATAATGGTGAAATTGCTAAGCCCAATAGAACGGGCTGCTTCCACATATTCTTTTTTTTTCTCGGCTCGCACGGTGGCGCGCACGGTGCGGGCATACTGCGGCCATTCTGAAAAACCAATCACTATAATAATCATATAAAGCGCAATGGCTTCGTAAGTTTCAATCCCAAAAAAAGTTTTAATTAGCGCTAGTCCAATAATCGCCAACATTAAAGTAGAAAGAGAAAGCTGCAGATCGGCAATGCGCATAATCAAGCTGTCGAGCTTGCCGCCAAAGTAACCGGCCACCACTCCTAAGAAAACCCCTAACACCGACTGCATGAAAACCGCACAAATTCCAATGAAGATAGAAAGACGCGTGCCGTAGAGAATGGCGCTTAGCAGGTCGCGCCCTTGGGTGTCGGTTCCGAGTAAAAAACGACGCTCTCCTCCCGCTTGCCAGGCGGGCGGCAGCTCGGCGTCCATCAGGTCGAGGGTGGCTAAATTGTAGGGGTCGTAGGGTGCTAACAGCGGTGCTAGCAGGCTGACTAACAACATTACCGCTAAGGTAAAAAAAGCGCTTAGGAACAGATAGTCTCCCAGCGCCGCTCTAAAAAAGCGAGAACGGGTGAGCTGCTTGAAGCGGTTAGTCATCTAAACGCAGTGTTGGGTTAATGAACAGGTAGAGTAAATCCACCACCGTGTTGACGAGGGTAAAAACAAAGCCCACAAAAATAAGGTAGGCGATGATGAGTGGAATGTCGTTACGGTTCACCGCTTCGAGAAACATAAAACCCAAGCCGGGCCACTGAAACACTTTTTCGGTAAAAATGGTGTAGGCGATCATGAGTCCCAGCTGCACCCCGCCTAACGAGACTACTGGCAGCAGAATATTTTTTAACACATGAACGAAGAGAATGCGGCTAAAGGAAAGGCCTCTGGCTTTAGCGAAGCGGATGTATTCACTTTCCATCACCTCCATGGTCTCTGAGCGAATGAGACGGATAAACATTGGAAGCATAATGGAAGAAAGGGTGAGGCTGGGAAGCACTAAGTGCAGCAGGCCGTTCTTGGTGAGAAAGCCGGTCTCCCAAAAAGAAAACACTTCGACGACTTCGCCGCGGCCGAAGGAGTAGAGCAGCTCTAAGTTAACGGGGAAGAGGTAGATGAGAAAGATGCCGGTGAGGAAAACGGGAATGGAGATGCCTATTAGACTTAGGAACATGCAGCAGCGGGAGAAGAAATGAGTGGGGCGCAGTCCAGCAAAAAGGCCGACTGGAAGCGAGATGAAAATGATGATGAGCGAGGCGCAGAGCACCAGCTCGAGGGTGGCGGGGAGTTTTTGTAAAATTACTTCCAGCACTGGCACCTTAAAAAAGTAAGAAGTGCCGAAGTCGCCGGTCAGCGCTTTTTTTAGGAAGCGGAAGTACTGAGTGAGGAGGGGGTCGTTGTAGCCGAGTTCTTCGAGGAGGATTTCTCGTTCGGCGGCGGAGGTGGACATCCCCACTAAGTCGACCAGGGGATCACCGAGGGAGTCTTGAATGAGGAAGCCGATGAAGCTGAGCGCTAACATCACCAGCAGGGCTTGGTAAGCGCGGCGCAGGAGAAAAGCAATCATCGGCGGGTTTCCTTAGGTTTTTTAGGATTTGGATTTCGCTTTTTCAATTATAGCTTTCATTTCTTCAATGCTATAAGGATTTTCTTTTGTATTACGATGTATCATCGAATGGCAGTTAGGGCATACGGGAATTAAATCTTTCACTGGGTCCACATTATATCCCCTACCCATCTTTGAAAGAGGCACTATGTGATGCACTTGGATAAAGTTTTCTCCTATTTTGCCATACTTCTCTTTAAAGTCAAAGGAGCACACTTGACACTTGTAATCATATTCATCGATACATTTTTTCCTAGCGATTGGGTTTCTTTCATAAGCATTAACATTGACCGTCTTCTTTGCTCCTTCTGGATAGGACTTCGTATTAGAAAATTCGCCGGCATCACTCGAAGTGTTTGAATTTAAAATTCTTTGGATTTCTTTCTTCTGCTTATCATTAAGATAGAAAAATACAGCTTGACTCTTAAATAATCCGCTGTCAACTTTTTCCTTAGTGACTTTTCCTGATAGTCTCCTGCATACTTCGCCAGATAATAAAGATAACCTTCATGTGAAAAATATACTGTGTCCCCCTCGTTTAATTCGTTCATCTTATTGCTACTATAAAAGTAACTACCGTCTTCTGAAAATATTTCTTCGGTGAAA
This sequence comes from Zoanthus sanctaehelenae, assembly GCA_028564885.2. Lineage (NCBI taxonomy): Eukaryota > Metazoa > Cnidaria > Anthozoa > Zoantharia > Zoanthidae > Zoanthus > Zoanthus sanctaehelenae. The sequence continues at coordinate 30,346 of JAOTRI020150543.1, forward strand.
TATTCTTCGATGTTGTCGATTGAAATATCGCCTTTTTTGCTTAGCCTAAATAATACGTCCATTGGTTTTATCCTTAGTGTTAATTTTTTAGTGTTTTAGATTCAGTGTTCTTATTGTTTATTAAAAAAGCTGCAGCGAGAAGCGGTTTCCCAGCTCACTCCCGCGGCAGCTCACTTTAGTTTAATCCGTCACCCTTAGTCCATCGCCAAGTCGCCGAGGTGGGGAAAGTTCATTACATTCACAATCGGCTTTAGGTTCACGCCTCGGCGCGCTGCCCAGGAGAGGTTCTGCCAGTGCAGCGGCACAAACGCTGCGTCGTCATAAAGTATTTTTTCTACCCGCTGTAGCAGCTCGGCGCGTTTTTTATTGTCCACCGTCTTGCCGCTTTCCAGCACCAGCCGATCCACCTCGGGGTTAGAGTAATTACCGCTGTTGTACTGCCCCTGCCCCTTTTCTTTGTCCGGCGTCATCAATAGATATTCAGTGAAGTTAGCGGAATCTTCCGTGTCAGAGTGCCAGCCAATCATCATAAGGTCCGCCGTACGATTATCAAACTCCGGCCAGTACTGCGCTTTGGGGAGCGTTTTCAAATTGACCTTAATGTTGATTTTGGCGAGCATACTGGCGACCGCCTTGGCAATGGCTTCATCGTTCACATAGCGGTTGTTGGGCGCCATCATAGAAACGGTAAAGCCCTTGGCGTATCCCGCCTCCTTCATCAGCCGTTGGGCGCGCCGCAGGTCGTAGCGTGGCTTGAGCGAGGGGTTATGGCCTAAGTAGCCTTTGGGGGATTGCTGCGCCGCCACGGTGGCGTTACCCTTCATAATTTTTTTTACAATGCCGTCGTTGTTGATGGCGTAGACGATAGCCTGGCGCACTCGTTTGTCTTTAAATTCCGCTCTGCGGTTTTGATTGAGCTGAAAGGTGATGATCCTGGTGCCGGCCATTTCCACTAAATTGAGGTTACGATTTTTCCTGAGCTTGGGAAGGTCGTTGGGCGGCACGGGGGCGATGAAATCGACATCACCAGAAAGCAAGGCGGCAACGCGAGTAGGGCCGGCCGAGATGGGAGTGAGAACAATTTCTTCGACATTACCGGGAGAGGTTTTGTCCCAGTAGTTATTGAAGCGTTTGAAAGCAACGCGCACTCCCTGCTGGCGTTCGGTAACGATAAAGGGACCGGTGCCGGAAACATTTCTGGAGGCAAAGGTATTGGCATTTTTTTTCACCAAGCCTTTGTCATTGCCGTTTTGGTCTTTGCCGCGATAGAATTTTCGGTCCATCGGAAAGAGGTAGGTCATTTGATGCAGCACCAACGGAAAGGGGTTCTTGGTAACGACCTCGAAGGTGTAGTCATCGAT
>JAOTRI020150544.1:0-20557 GCA_028564885.2 Zoanthus sanctaehelenae
TCCTCACAGAAAACAGAAGAGTGTTCCTTTTTGCTACTTTTTTGTAGTAAATCTGCTCAAACAAATTGAAAAATACGAGTTCAATGCTTATCGTCTCATTGATAAATGGGACTCTCATAAACTTGCTTTTAGCAGTTAAACGGATTCAATATATCTTTTTGCGTTTAAGAAGGCTAACTTTGAAAAAAGGTAGCGATCGGGAGCCCGCCATGAATCTAATAGTGGATGGATGGATGGATGGATGGATGGATGGATGGATGGATGGATGGATAGATAGATTGCAAGCCCAATCCTAAACTCAGCCTACCACAGGTAGCCCGAGTAAAAATATCTTGTAACATTTTCAAAATGTGTTAGAAAGAAAGGCGAAATGTTGGTATTTATGGTAACAATCTTACTTTTAAAAACGGTCTCTTTTTTTCCCCTATAAAGTTGAATATCAAAATCAGCTGCTGAAAATATTGTTTTGGTACTTTACTCTTGAATAGTAGTATTCATCCGAAACGCCAATAAAAGTTAAAATAATTACTAAATGGTAAAAGGTTTAAATTTTCTTTAAATTAAAAAAAAAACGTTGTCGATTTCTAAGTCATCTTCAGGTTACACGATGAAAATATGACTTAAAAGTCGAAAACGTTTGTTTTTAAATTTAAAAAATTTTTTAAACTTTTTACCATTTTAGTAATTATTCTGGAATAGTTGTTTTTGATTTCGAAAAAGTTTCTCTCAAAGTTCGTCATTATTCAATAAACGCTTTGGTCTCTATAGAAACTTTTTGTGCCAGTTTTTTTAACATCTTCGGCTGAGTATTCTTTCCTCTAGGCTATAAATTTCTAAGTCACTATTGCAACACATATTTGATTTCAACTTTAAAAAAACACTTTCTTTAAACCATTTACTTCACATACAGTGTATGTAATTTGCTTTATACTTCTATATTGAAATTTTTAAATCAGCTTTGGTTTTTGAAACTAGTTTAATTTTTGTATAAGCAGCTTGAAAAAGTCTTTTATTTTACGGGTATAACCAAAGTTTTAACAAAATCTGTGAAATTTAAGACTTCCTCATTTTCGACCCACTACCCTATCCACTACTCCATCCACTACTCCACCCACTACTCCACCCACTACTCCATCCACTACTCCACCACTACTCCATCCACTTCTCAAATCACTACTCCACTACTCCATGCACTACTCCACCCACAACTCCATGCACTACTCTACCACTACTCCACCCACAACTCCATGCATTACTCCACCCACTACTCAACCCACTACTCCACCACTACCCCACCCACTACTCCACCCACTACTCCATCCACTACTCAACCCACTACTCCACCACTACTCCACCCACAACTCCATCCACTACTCCACCCACAACTCCATACACTACTTCACCCACAACTCCATGCACTACTCCATGCACTACTCCACCCTCTACCCCACCCACTACTCCACCCACTACTCCATCCACTACTCCACCCACTACTCCATCCACTACTCAAGCCACTACTCCATCCGCTACTCCATCCAATACGCCACCCATTACTCCACCCACTACTCCACCACTACCGCACCCACTACTCTATCCACTACTCCATCCAATACTCCACCCACTACTCCATCCACTACTCCATCCAATACTCCACCCACTACTCAACCCACTACTCCATCCACTACTCAATCTACAACTCTACCCGCTACTCCACTCATAAATAAATTTCTTCTTTTGTCACATTTTTTTATTTTTTACTTACCATCTTATACTTTAACAGTCTTTTTTGTTTTCTTTTTGTTTTAATTTCGAACACATCAACTATGAGAATGGAACTACTGGCTTTTTTTAGAGTGAACTGATGAATACTAAAGCTAATTACAGCAAATTTTTGTTAAAACAACTTGAAAACAACTAAAGTTAGAATGTAGATAGTTTCAAAGATAAATTATTTTTAAATTGTTTAATAAATGGCTTTTGTCTAAATATTAGTTTCATGGAAACGAAAATTTAATTTTTCATTGATATGAAAACATACATTTGTTTATTGGTTTCTTCTTTCATAATCACAAAAACTCCTATGGAGAAAGTTGAATTTGTATTTCATGCAAAGTGTTGCTTTGTAAAATAAAAATCTTGAAAATTCCAAAATTTTTGGCGTTGTTTTTATGCGCAGAGCAGGATGCACGTGGGATTGACAGTACATTATAATTGCTTGCGATAAAACATTTCCGTCTTATGGCCGACAGAACAAAAGCAATAACGGAAATGCTTTGATTCATTTTTCTATGGGGGAGTCACGGTTTGATTGTACAGTATGATTTTCCGACTTCATCACCATGAGATTAATTGTGCTTGTTCCAGGCTCTCTCGAAAAAATTTTAAAAACAGTTCAAAAATTGGTCAACGTGGACTGATTACAGCTGTTTTTGACACTTTGAAAATCCAAACAGTGAAACTCATTAAGAAATTCTTGCTTTACATTAAACTTAAAATCGACTCAGTTAAGATATTCACGTGCCTTATATAATTATCACTCCGAAGCTCTACGAGGGATATTTTGACCTGGAAACAATTATCAAGGAATTATCAGGCAAATAGTTTGGAAGATTGAAGCCCGCTAACGACAGTTTGTTTTAAACCTTTGCTTTATTTTATATAGGCTAACTTGAATAAAAAAAAGTTCAACAGAATTATTTCAAAACTGGCTCAGGGGATTACTGCAAACACCAAGACAAGATGAGTGTCTTTTCTCAAATCTTACATTTGCATTAAAATATAAAAATATAGTACTATCAAAACTCCACACATTCCTTATATTTCTATAATATATTACTCATTATAAATCTGGACTACCTGTGCACTATGTAACGAGTATAAATTCATAAGTGGGGCACAACAACTTATGTGTGGGTGAAACAACGTAACCATGGTGCTAAAACCGAAGAAGTGAGTTGAAGCAACCAGGGGCAAAATAACTGGCATCCTTTATAAAACATGTTGTACTGTACCTGTCCTAGCCATGGCCACTACGTCTTTGCCATCCATTATGAGAGGAATAGCCTGAAGGGGTGGACAACAAATTTTATCTGAGACAGTACTCCAAGTAAATTTTTTAATTAAAAAGTATTAAAATATGTTTTTAAATCACTTCAGTTCAAGTTAGCTAAAAATACCTAAATTTTCCCTACATAACACCAACAAAACAACAAATTACGTGATAATGTCAAAATGCTTTAGAATAAGGCGCATCACTTTTGTCCATAGATTTTGTGGCAGATAGCGCTTTACGTTTTTACTAGTTGGTTTATCAAATGCCTTGGGACAAACTCTAATGTTTTCAATCAGTATTCAATCACATGAGATCCACATGGCAGACATGTCGAAATGTGCTTCACCAAACCAAATTTTTTAGTGGGATTGCAGGCTCAGCAGTCAAGTTTTTGGTGTCGTTTTGTCTATTGAAAATTGTGACTGGCGAGAAATTTAAACTTCAAGAGTATGAAATAAAAACTGGGCACTTAAATGTTCACTTGCTGAAGAACAAGACGCATTATAATTTTTATAAAGGACAGCAAAATAAGGAACGAATTTGATGCTCTAACATAGTGAGACACTTAGCTGACTTTGATATAATTTTTTACCAACTTGATTGAGAGGTAAAGGCTTGTCACAAAGTTTTTTTTGGTGGAATTGGTGTGTGTGTTCGCAACACTTATAAAATGGAAGTGCAAAGCAGTCTATCGAGCATCTTCGAGAATGGATTATATTAACTCTGGATTAAAATTTAAGTCAGAAACTTGAAATCAATCATGATTCACACAATATTCAGGCTTCGCAATATCTCATTATGCTGAATAAGTTCTGTCACTCCCTTAATTTGAAGACATGGTTGGCGCAGTTGATAAGATTTCTGCTTTCCAACAACAGGGTCCCCAGAACAATCATGGCACTTTGCCAAAACTTGAGTATTTGCGTGGTCTTCTTTTCCGCCTACTGTAGGCCAACTCTGCTATCCATCCTCCCGGGGTAGGTAAATGAGAACTACAATCCTGGCCAAAACACCTTGGGACACTTGTGGTAACAGGTTGAAGCTATTGTCACTTACATGGCCTCAAACAAAGTGCATGGGATCGGTAAATTCCGTTACAGGTAATCAAGCACTGCCTTCCGGCTATTTCACTATATACTATGTGAAATATAAACACCTTTCTTCTCACTCAAAGTTTTCCAAGAGCGTGGAAGATCGCTGAGTTGAAGCCGATACCAAAAAGTGGCAATCACAAAGTAACCAACAACAACAGGCCAATATCATTCTGGCCTATTCTTTCCAAAGTATATGAGAGAGTGACCTATAATCAATTCACAGATAACCTTCTTTTGAAGAATTGCATGACTTCCAGGGCGGAAACAAAAAAGAGCACCAAGCGGAAACATCTGTAAGTCAAAGAGCGGATATGAAAGCAATCAATAACAAACATCTAACAGCAGTCACTTTTCTTACTATGGGCAAAGCTTTCGACTCTATAGATCACAATCTACTGCCTGTCAACTTCAGGAAGTAGATGCTTCGTCGTCTGTGATAAATTGGTTATTTGAAATCTAGGTATCAAGTCGTAAGAATTGTTACCGTGTCATACCCGCTGCAAATGGCCAGTGGTGTACCTCATGCAAACATTCTCGGTCCACTTCTTTTTAATATTGATGTGAACAATTGCATGTCTATGCTGTAACACTGCTCTCCACACTGTTATGTAGATGACATCAAAGCTCCTTTCATCTTTCCGTTTACATGTTTAAAAAACAGTCATCTCAAGGATAAATCTAGACCTCAAGAATATGTAATTGGTATTTTGATAACCAGTTGTTATTGAATCCAGAGAAAACTAAATTGTTGGTAAGAGGAAGAAAAATATTTCAAATCGATGGAAAATATTTAAGTATATAGAGCAAGTACTAGTTGCCTGTAAATTTTTTAATCAAAAAGTATTAAAATATGTTTGAGTTGACTCAAACATTCGCCGTCAGTCCGTCATTAACTTGTGTATTCTTAGACCGTCATAGCGAAAAGTTCATTGGAAGAAATATCTAAGAAAACTTGAAAAAACTGTTTGAAACTCTTCTCAGTCTCAACAAATCTTGGTTCGAAAGCCTTTTGAAGTTTTGATCAAAAACCTTTTTAGGAAAGCTAAACACAATGACTTCTGGGAAATTTTTCCAAACGCGACGTGACAGATAGATATATTGACGAAAAGGTAAACCTAGACTCGGGCCTCCTACGGGGGTAGCCCGAGTAATAAATCCAAACCATCTCAAATCAATACAACTATTCTCCACCGCATTCTATGGGGATACCTAGGTGCCATACTATCCAGTAGAAAAAGACTTACTTGCGCCGCCCAAGTAACCAGCACCTCTATTGACAGCTGTGAGTTTGAAATCGCCAAAAAGACCGAAACCGGCGCAACTACAAGATTGTTGAATAATAATTGATTTTAAAAAAGGGCAAAACATAGGCCTTTCTTACAGCCACTTCGGAAGCCCAATTAATTGTTTTACTGAGACAGCACTTACTTGGTTAAGGGAAGTGAATTGAGATCTTGCTTACAGACTGCATCTGTTAAAGTTTTATCACCTGGAGATGCTGGTCCATAGCCCAGAAATGATATTTCTGGGTCGGAACTGGACATGGCTGGGCTCTCATCCGTCTCTTTCATTGTTAGCGTACATTGATCACAAATATCTTCATCTGGCATTAGGATGGCTCCAGAATGCTCGCATAGGGAAAATGTTTTGTAATTCATGTCTAGAAAACCCACCCAATCATAAACTGCTGCCATCTTAGCTTGCTCAGGGAATCGTCGCGAACAAAGGCCTTTTAAGAGATGTCTTACTTTGACATTGCAAAAGTTTTTATCGGGCTCTGTGAGTAACTTGGAGGTGCGTGCAGCATGCACTTTTTCCTTTTTATTTAGCTTTAAACTTCTCAATTCTTTGGCTTGTTCTTCAGACGATTAACTATTCCACGCGTAAAATTTCCCCTTGTGCAGAAGTGCCAATCAATCCAGCAACTTTGCCTGTTTCGGAATTAATTAAGGAATCTCTTTCGTCAATCAGGTCTTTCCACTAATGAGACGAAGATAGTCTGTCAGAACAAGGAGAATGTAGCATTTTTGGAAGAGAGTCTTCTGAATCTTCATCACCGCTTTCTTCGTTACTGCTTGAAATTTCAATCTTCTTTGACAATAAGTAAATACGAACATCCTTTATCTTGTGAGCATCTATGTAATTAGACAAATTAAATGAGAGCTCCTTCCCTCCTACTTTGAAAGTGACCTGGATAACTTGGTTCTTAAAATTTCCTAGAGAGAAGCTCATACTGGATTCTTTTCCAAAGATTGATTCTCCATTTTCAAAATACAACGATTTGCAAACTTTTATTAAATCCAACTTGTTTGCAGAAAGGGGAACTTCCACCTTACGATTCCCACCTCCATTTGAGAGAGGAACCAATACATATGAGTGTACATCGTTCTGATAATGTTTCCATCCAATCATGACTTTCTTTGTCTTTTTTTTCTCAGGTTTGTTCAAAGAGCTGTAACTTTTGCTTGGCCTATTTGATTTAGAATTAAGATAGGATTTGGGAGTTTTCTTATCTTTTCCTGTTTCCCCCTCCAGGTTTATTGCATATTTTACAAACCGCTTTTAGGTTTATTATGTCACCAGCAACCAGAGCAAGTGACGGAGTATGTCATCACTTGCATTCATAATTTAATTAACTTACGAAAAAAAATAGAACTCACGAAAAAAGAAATAGAACTCAAGAAAAAAAATAGAACTCACGAAAAAAAATGAAGTCGCACGATCCTAAAAGTTAACCTCGCGAAACTAAATTAACACAGGATTTGCAAATGGTCAGCTCCTGTAAAAATGATACTAAAAGGAAATAATTTTTTATTTTTCAACGGAGCAAAAACTGGTGTTTTCAACTGTTTAAAAAGAAAGCTCGTGGTTATCTTACTGTGTTTGTAATGGGCAATGAAAATGTGCACAATTTCTTTCCCTCAAGCGATGAAAACTGTGCTTTTGTGTTACTGACAAGTTTTCGCGAATTAATTCCGTACCACCAAGAACTTCAAAAAATCAACCCGAAATCATTTGGTTACTTTCCTAACCCTAACAGCAGACAAAGCATGAGTATTTTTTTGACAGTGGCCAACGGTTTGGTCGATTTTTACTGGCATTAAATCTTAAATGTTTGATATTATAATTTCACGACATTACAAATTTCAGCACAGAATTACAAAGTAATTGCACTGCTCTTGAATATTAATATTAGATTAATTACGTGCACGAAATTCATTGAAGTTGACAAACTATTGCAAATTTATGAAACGTTCTAAACGCGCCACGATTGTTTTTGCATGCCATCCGAAAATCTGCGTACTTTGTCACTCAAATCGGGATAGTTTGAGCCACAGAAGCGTGATTTTTGTAGTTTTTCGATTAACTGGAGTCGCTTTGATGTTTTTCTCTACAAATTAGTTGACCTTAAAATTGTTATTTTCGTTTTGGAAAACTGATTTTTTTAACTTTGTATTTCAAGGGCATTTGTGTGAGAAATGACGCAAAAGTGACTTGGAGTCTGAGAACATTCTCCTTTTCCACTACTCCAATTTGCATTCAGCGCTTTATATACGAATTTTAAATTTAAAGTGTACATAACATTTTTGTTGCGTTTTCTCACATTTATTACTAAAAACTATTATATTATTTTAAGACTTTCAAAAAAACTCTAATTATGGTTCTTTGCGTCTTGAAAACGCATATTTGAATTAAAAGGTTATCGGGAGTGTAGTTTCAGATGTGACATCACATTGTTTGCAACTTGTATTCTTATACTATCAGTAAAGCTGGTATTTTGACAGTTTTCTTTATTCGTCACTCCGGCTACACAGTATCTTCTACTACCTTTCTTCGTTTAACTCTCTATCGCTGTTTTTTTTCGTTGAAGGAAAAAGTGCAAGCAATGTGACGTCACAGGCGGAAGTCACGTGGTATTTTGGCCGCGCAGAAGGCGGACACCTTTTAAGCAGAAATCAACTGTTTAAACTTGTAGTAAAACGACGTAAAACAATTTCTGGCAGAAAATAACTTCTATTTACAATTGAAAACACATTAAATTTTAAAAAACTTTAAAAAAGATATCCATGTCATATACCCTTTAACGAATTTCAATAAGGCCTTCGTTTTGCGTTGTATAAACCATTTTAAAATATGCTATTTACAATCTTCCTTGTGTAGATTGACGTACATTACGTTGAAGACACAGTTGCCATCAGTCAGTATCCTCTATCTGGGGCACTTACCTGCGCCAAAGTTTGTTCTGCTTTCGAAGAGGTCTGGGGTGTGGTTTGACTGTCACAGTGGAACTCCGAGTTCAGTTTGTAATTAAGGTTGGAAAACCCGATTTGGCGTTGTGATTGCAAGAATAACGAACTGAAAAGAGTTGCTGACACTGGTGAGGACCAAAACGGAAGGTTTGGTCTTTTGGTGCCAACAGATGTTAGGTATCAGTATCAGTATTCTATTCATAAACTGCCAAATATTGAGCATCTGAAGTCGACAGTGCAAGTTTTTTTTTTAAATTTGAACTCAAACATGAGCTTGACAATGAGCCGGGCACGTTTGCTCTAGTACTGGTAATGCAATGTTACTGGGACAAACTTTAAAGTAAGAAATGTGAAGCCATAGATAATGTTTATGTTTTAGAATTTTTCCAATTAAGGGTTACTTACTGGAAATGAGTAGTTTTTTTTACATTTAAACCCACGTGGTTGCAATAAAATGAAACCACATAATGCACGAGGCGAAAACCGAGTTCATTTTATGGCTCGCAAGTAGGTATCTATGTTAACAAACTGTGAACAAAAATTAATCAACCCGCTTAATAAGCAACCTGAGGTCACTGCATAGCAACACGCGCGTTACACAACGAACTTAAACCATGACGACAGTTTAAACCCAACAAACAAACATTTCTGGAATATTTTGTTGTTGAAAAAATCAAGTTCGAAAACCATGCCACGGGTTTTTGATTCATATCTGAACAGACATAACTAGAATGCTGCTGAAAAATAACAAAACAGTTACTGTTTATCAGCAGGATACCTAACTGTGCAAGTCCAAACTTTGTTTTATCTTCATTAACCAGTACCAGTAGCATGCAATATTGAATAATGCTTAGAATTGTATTTATGAAAAGAGAATCAAATTGGATGAATTTACAAATTTCTTAACACCATGTCACAAAAAAGTGGTTGAGTTATAACTTGGTAAATAGAAGCACCTATTGCAGCGTTAACGTGTATCGTAACCCTAAATGGTTGATTTTGCCAAGTCGAGGTTGAATTCTCTCTGTCAGTAATGCAAATTGTTTACGTTTAAACATTCACTTTAACGTTATAGTTATGTATGAAAGTTCAATGCCTTACGCTAGCACAATAATTTCAAACCTGCATGAGTTGCCTTAATTTCCCCTTGTACTTACTACTCAGCTCTCTTCAGAAGAGTTTTTACTCACGAATTTTTCACATAAGAAGCAGTGAGTTAAAGCTAAAACTTTCTCATTTGCATAAGATGTTTTGCAATAATTGCTGTTATTAAATATCTCCCAGCAAACGTTTCGCGTTGCCAATTTCAGTTTTTGCCCTCGTTGCTCTCCCTATGTATTGCCACTTATAGACATGTTTAGGGCTCAATTCTATAGGACTATTTTAGACATTGGTTTTAAAATCAAGCCGTTTTTTAAATCCAGGCATTGTCTCTCGAAAGCTGGGCAAGACCAAAAGATGAGAATCGGCCGATTCATCTTATATTTTCAACACTTGATGTGAACACGATCGGTGCTATTTGAAACATTTATCTGATTATATTGTATTTTGTCGCGAGGGTCTGATATTGTGGGTCAAATTAGTCAATACAAAAAATACCATAATATTCTTTGTTTCTCCACCCAAAACTTTGCATAAGCATTGTTTCCAGTTTCTCGTAGGATCACTGTAATTCCAAGAGACAGTAAAAATAAGGCTTATGCAAAATTTTGGGTAGACAAAGAGCGGGAGTACACCTGAAAAAATTTTTTCTTCCTTTTTAAGGAATGAATGTATGTTTCTAAATATGACTACTAAACATGACCAACTGCATGTTTGAGTTTCTTGTTACCATGGTGACGAGGCCAGCTGGAATTAACTGCTGAAAAGAACCCCTTCCTTGAGAAAGAAAATAAGCAAAAACAACTAAAATATTTTTGCAGATGGCCAGTAAGCAGAGAATCTTAATTTATTTTAAGTAATTGCTAAGAGAAAAATACTTAAGTCTAAAATTTAGAAAAAACATGACAAATTGGCAAGTTTAAAATCACAGAGTAGAAGAGTGTTTGCAGTGAAGCATATTTGCCTAGATACTAAAGCTCAAAATTACATGGGGTAAATAAAAAAATGCCTAAGTTCAATTTCAACACTTTTTCAAGAAATAACAGTTGAGAAGGGTTCGTGACACATCAAAAGGGAGAAAAATGTATGAAATAACGCAACATTTGAAGCTAAACGAGATGGATTGCACTCAGATTTTTTTAATATATGAATGGACTCAAATAATGAATGAGAAAAACAACAAATTTTTTCTGAAACACAACTGTCCAGACTTATGTTTTACTTTCAACTTTCCACTGACATAAAAAAACATAAAACAATTGTTCGTCTACACTAAAATGGTATTTTTATTGACAAACCTTAAAACCCCCAGCTGAAACCACCCATTTTCTGCTTGCATGAGCAGTCGATCAGCCACAGAACACAAATCTGCCCCATTGCATAAGGGGGAAACCCAGAATATTTTGCACAGGGAAACACCAAAAGCTCTCTAGACTTTTTAGGCTTTCAATAAAACTAAGAGAAATGCAAAATGCAGCTGGCTGGGACTAAGGTAAACACTCGTCTCGTAGGGCCCCTTTTCCATGATGCAGCAAGCAGCCATTGTTCGAACTGCGATAATCACAGTGCCAATAAACAGTTCTTCGATATAGAGTTTTAAAGTGTGACGTCACATTGCCATGACGCTAAAATTTTCTGTTCTAAACAAACTTCTGACTGTAATGGCTGCTCTAGCGTGAGGGCGTTCTTTCAAAGTTTTTCCTTGATTTTGAAATAAGAATAGAAAGAATATTTAACTTGACTAATGTATTTTTATTATTTCTCGTAAAATATCATTTCTGATCATTTACTACAAATAAGAGATCAACAAAGCATTGTTATTGGCTGCATTGCAACGAAACCATATTCAGTGCTTTGCTGTAAATTCTAATCATCAGTTTGAGAGGGAAACCTGTAACTTCCTTGGCTTTCCGAGTAAAAAAGTAGAACAAAAAAGAAGGAATTCAAGCGCTGGAAGAACTTGATAGGGTTTGTATTTGCTATGTTTCGAAATTCAAAAACCCGATTACTTTCTTTGCTGATTGGATAGTAGTTTCAATTTCTTTTGGAAATTTCGATTTCTTTTTTTCTCCAAAGAAAGTCAGATAGAAGTATATAAGTTTTCATGTTGCTCTGTTGTTTCATTGCAATGTTTCAACCAATTCAAATTTTTTTAAAACTTTTGCTCCTGTTTTGCATAGTATATTTTCTTTAAAGATATCAAGTTTACAATCCTTTCAAGAGAAAAACAAGATCAGTTCTCTCTCATCTTTTTCCAACTTTACAAGTTGCAACATAGCCATTGACTGTACAGACGTAAAGGTTGTAGCACCTTGGCTCATGATCCAGCAAAAAACAGTATACTCAAGTTATAGGGAATGAACTCCTTTAAAGTTATTGCTGGTGTTGCCCCCAATTGAGTATAATAATAATTTATGTGAGCAATTTGTATCCAGGATCTGACTCTCACAAGAGTATTGTTGAGAAAACAAGGCTATGTGACCACCTCTCTCTTGTAAATTTGTTGCTGGTATTTTTTCAGCTACAATTCACTTCCCCAGGCAATACACCGGGAATGTAGGCAATATACCTAACGTGTCTAGATCGTTCTTGGTTTTCTCCTCTGTTAATTGATTTTTTTTCTCCAGAGTAGAAAAATGCTAGAGAATCTGTGGACAAGGCGTTTCCGTGTGGCAGACGGTATTAAACGATCTTACGCATACGAAGGTTGCTGTTATTTTCACCTCCTTTTTTGTAGCAATCGATAAGAAGTGAAGTTTTGCGAGTGAGATAGATAAAAATGTATCAATCGAGTTCCGTCTTCTGTCTATTTTTATGTCAAATTCAAGATAAAACATCGAAAGCACACCCTCACTCTACAGACGCCTTTACAATCAGAAGTTTGTTTAGAACAGAACATTTTAGCGTCATTACAACGTGACGTCACAGCTTTAGTACTCTATTCGCAAGGTTTAAGCCTTCTCAGCCCTTGATGATGAGCTCAGGCACCCGAGATTTGCCTAAAAATGCCAAAAAGGCATTTTTTCCTCGGTTTTCACCTAAAACCGCCTTTCGAAAAAGATTTGAAAAGCAATACGAGGTGTCACGTGACTAAAACTTACGTGTCATCACACATGCAGTTATTATCAATACCCAGTCCCCCAGGTTTTAATTAAAGAAAAAACAAGAGTTTTTTTAGGGCCACTCTCCCCTACAAAAAGCCTCTCTTCATACATATTTTCATGTGTATTCCTGCCTTAACTAATTACACCATTTTCAAAGATCATTTTCTGAAATTCGTGGTGGCAGAAAAGTTTTGGTTGGCACGAGATACCAATAATTTTTTTATCAGCAGATACTAATAGTAGTTTCATAATAATAGGTCATTGCATAGATCTTTATAAATATTATCTTTAAAAAATACTTTCATATTCTCTTAGCTCAGTTAAAGAGCTAGATTTTTGCCGGCAGGAGAGGCCCTTTTAAAGCACGTTATAGGATCTAAGTCTGTTGCCATGGTGACAAAAGAGCAACAGTGTTGTGGTATTATTCTTTATTGGGTAGCTGAAATATGATAACTGTTTCTTGAAAAATTAAAAATATATATTTTTGAATGTAAAGCCCCCTTTACATTTGATTGTAAAGGTCAAGTAAGCCCAAATATAAAATTTTCTTTTTTTAAACAATACATAGCGACAAAATGTTAAAAATGATTTTCGGAATCGCTAAAAGAAAAAAAAAGCCGATGGCTTTACAAAAACGTTTCTGAAATGGCCTCGCGGTTTAACGGAAAGAATGGAGCTGAAACTGCTTTGTGACGTCGTTGTTGCCTTAGAAAATTTCTGTCCTTGCGAGTTTGTGGGGAAGAGATCTAATTTCTAACTACATTATGTTTTGATCGGGAAATTGCTAAATAGTACGCAGTAAACATTGAACTTACTATATAAATTCTAGCACATGACATCTGAATCGGATGAGCGAATTTGTTATGTTGATTGGTGAGAGATTCTTTATTCATTACACTGTACATTTATTGATTTAAGCTTATAAGATTTCATATATTTTTTTACTTTATGACCCCTCAATATTTTCACTATTCAGTTTTTCATTCGGCCATGTACATAAAGCTAAGCCGCTATCGATCATGAGTTCAGTGGCCTACAAGCAAGATTTCATACGCTCGGGTGGCGCAAAGAAAAAGAGATTTGACCACATTTTGCCTTATTCAGAAATAATTTTAATTGTTAAATTTCTTTTTAGAATTATCTGCTTTTTCAAGTCAGCGGCTAAAGATTTGTTTCAATTTATTTTAGCATGCGCTCAGGAGAATCTTATTTATACAATTTTTACAATATTACATCGTCAAACAAAGTCTAGTGTCGTAGAACACGGCAAACTTTGACCATGCTGAAGAAAAGTACTTTTGAGAATTTAACAATATTTCTAGATCTGTTTATGTTTTTGCAGTTTTGTAGTCTGTGTTTCTCATTCTCGAGGAAGATTAAATTTGCGAATTTTACATAAATTTCAAAGCCTAAGGCGGACAAAATTTTAAGTCACAGTATTTTCAATGTTTATTGTGAAAGCTATCGTTTGCAAACGGCGGTTAAGCCGAAATTTTTTGAGAAAACTCAAAAGTCCTGCTATGAAATACCACCTGCCATGGCATGCATAAAAGCAGAAAATAAAATCTCTACTTATAAAATTTTATAAACGGTAACGGTAACTATCGAAACCAAATTATATTGCTGTTTGCACAAATGGTGTCTGTTCTCAAACTCAAAATATATTTAAGATGTAGAAGTTGAAGTTTTCCATACAGGAAAAATTCAAAATGTATGCAAGTAGCAAAATGTTGCTCTATTAACTTTAAGTTTAAAGTTCTTACACGTTTTTAGATCAAAACTAAAAATAAATGCGTAAAGCACTTCAAAACTAATAATTAAACACGAAGAAACTGTGAGTATAAGTTACCGTTTTTATTCTAATTAAATATTTTTTAGCAAAAAAGAATGAAAATATGACACATGTGAATTTATTTATGCTTAAAACTTTGTCTCGGTCTGTTACGCAAATTGACATGACTTCGAAATCATTGGGTAATGATAAACAAAATCATTATTTTTTTATATATTTTATTTATATATTTTCATTTTATTATATATATTATTTTGTTTTCAAATTTGTGTTCGTCGAACATATATATGGTGGAGGCTTAACACTAAATGTAACAGTAGTTAAATTTAAAGATCAGATTGAAGTTTCAACAATGAAATTATGTTTTCTGTATAAATAGTTTGCATGTCCGCCAACGTTAACACGAAAGTACGCTAAGAGATAAGAAATAAGTTATTCCTTTCCATTCGAACAGATTCAACACCACGTTTTGCCAGGAATAGTCAGGTAAATCAGAAGCAATCATGAGGTAAACGTGATTTCGGTTTAATTGCCGACACTCAGAACACTGATTCACAAGCTCTTCCAGTTTTCTACTGATTCCCGGCCACCATACTGATTTACAAGATCTCCTTCGACATTTCACTATACCTTGATGACCTGCCTGGAATTTGTCCAACCTGTCTAACCGCATTGAAGCTGGTATGACTAGACGACTTCCTCTCAGGAGTAGACCATTATGATTTGTAAGTTCTGCAGCAAAGAGTGTATATGGTTTAACTGTACCTTTAACAGAACTTTTGTCTGGCCAACCCTCCTTGCATTAGGTCATAACCTGTTTACACACTTCACCTTCCTGTAGATGAGCTCTGAGGTCTTCCAGGTGTTTTTCACTTGCTGGTTGGCCTTGGATGACTTGATTGACGTACAGTTTTCCTTTGTCTTCGAAGATGTAATCTTCTGGTTTTGGTTTGGTCTTCGGAGCTCTTGACAGTGTGTCAGCACAGTTTAGGTTCTTTCCTTGTACGTGGGTGATGCTGAAGCTGTATGTCATTAGCTACATTCTGAAGCGTGTGAACTAAGGAGAGAAATCAAAGGCTTGTGATCTGTCTGTATCTCAAAATGGTTTCCTAGTATATAGCTGTTAAAACGTTCACAGGCCCATGTCATGGCAAGAGCTTCCTTTTCTACTTGTGCATAACGCTTTTCACAGAGTGATAGAGATAGTGACTGGTAAGCTACAGGTTGCCATTTCTTGTCTTTTTACTTTTGTTCAAGTACAGTACCTAGTCCGTACGAGGATGCGTCAGCTGAAATTCGTGTATCAGCATTAGGATCGTAATGTGTCAACACAGTGTCGCTACTTGATAGAATCTTTTTCAGTGCTCTGAATGCTTCTCTTTGGGGGCTGTCCCATACCCAGGCGTCCTTCAAGCTTAAGAGATCACGCAACGGTATGGAGACTTTGGCGATGTTGTTCGAAAGCTTTCCAAGTTGATTGGTCATACCTAGGAAACGTCTGAGTTCCGTGATGTTAGTAGGGTCATCCATGTCCACAATAGACTTTACTTTCTCAGGGTCGGGACGAACTCCTGACGCATCTACCACTTGTCCCAGGAAGCTAACACGTGCCTTAGAATACTCACATTTATCTGGGTTGAGAGTAATGCCCGCTTTCTCTATCTTGGCTAACACTTTTTCTAGTCGCTCATCATGTTCTTTCTCACTTCTTCCGTACAAAGTATTGTCAATCATATTGACCGTCCCTTCAACACCAGCGAGAATCAACTGCATTCTTTTCTGGAAGTGTTCCAGTGCAGAGGTAATTTCAAATGGCAACCGGTTATAACAAAATCTGCGAAACGGGGTTATAAATGTAGTAAGCAAAGTCGAGTCCTTAGCCAGCTGCATTTGATAAAAACCGGAATTCGCGTCAAGTTCTGAAAAAAAAATTTTCATTTAGCTGTGCGAGAACGTTGTCGACTGACGGAAATGTAAGCCTTTCACGTTTGACCTGGTCATTGAATTTTGTTAGGTCCACACATACTCTCACGTCTCCATTGCTTTTGAGCACGAACATCATGGGGGCGCACGAATCTGTTGGTTGATCCACTTTTGAAATCACTCCTTCTCTCTCCAACTGTTCCAGTTTATCTTTTTACTTTAGGCAGTAAGGGCAATGCAGTACGTTGTGGGGTGTTAACAGCATATGGTACTGCATTGTCAATCAATTTAATGTGATAATTTCCTTCCAGTTTTTCCAGATCTTTAAATAGTTTTGGATCATTCGCCTTCACTTCTGCTCGTATGACTCTACATAATGTACCACTTTCACCGCTGAAGTGCTTCGATGGTTGGTCTTCCAAGTAGATTTGAAAATCTTTACAACAAAGATCTTTTTCTTTGTTTCCAAATTGGTGTTTGCTTTAAGTGTTGCAAAAATGACTCCATTGACTTTCAGCTTGGATTTATCTGCCCCAGTCAATGTTCTTTTGGAGTCTTGAAGTGTACATTTAAGGTTTTAGAACATCGGCTCCAGTGTCAACTCTAAAGTTAGTCTTAATTCCATTGACTGATATATCGGCCTTCCACAGGACTGAGTTAATATCATCAGCGATTTCATCTAAGGACAGTGAGCCGAGAAAATACTCTGTATCATCATCTTGGACTGTTTGTACTTTTCCGCTACGACATACTGCTTGAAAATCACCTTCTTTCTTACATTTGTGACAAATTAAGGTTTTTGCTGGACACTGGGTTCTTGTAATAGCTTAGAAAAAACTTTATCAAGCAATCTTTCTTTTTGATACTTTGTCAGTGTTATCTTTATTTATTCATGGCAAATCGTTTGAGTAAATTTAAAATGTTTACATTTTCTTCCTATAAAAAGATGATCAATTGTAAGAAAAAAAGTTCACCTGTCCATTTTTGTTCCTAAAAAAAGTTTTTAAAGTACCAAAAAATTTTCAACGGTTTCCAAATTGAATACTAACATTTTCAGTCCTGCTTAGAACTACGGTGGCCCACAACTGTCACGACAATACCAAATAGTACCGCCGCAAAAGCAAATTGGTTATGGCAAAAGCAAATTGGTTATGGCAAAAGTAAATTGGTTAGGGCAAAAGCAAATTAGAAATGGCAAAAGCAACTTAGAAATGGCAGCAGCCAGTTCGTAAAAATCGAAAGCAAATTTGTCACGGCAAAAGCAAATTGTACACTGAGGATTAGTGCGAAACAGCTGACGAACATCGCAAATCGTTCAGGACAAAAGCAAAGTCGATCGTCACCAAAGCAAAACTAAGCAAAATCAGTGGGGGAAAATCTTAAGTCGCAAAAGCAAAAAGCGAACGATAAAAGCAAATTAGTTACTTCACTACAACTTATCACGTCACAAAAGCAAACTCGTTCGTCGCAAAAGCAAATCACCTTCGCGTCGCGCAAAAGAACAAGTAGTACCTAGCCTCCCTCTCGATCCATTCCGAAGGACTGGGTGCAAAATAGCACGACACCGCTGAATTGGAGTGTGTTCCTTCGGAGCAAAGAATGTTTTGTCAACAGTGTGGTGCTTCGTATGATCCTTCACAAGATGATTTTAATTTCTGTCCTCAATGTGGCTTCAGTAAGTACAAACTTTCAGTTGTCGACTATCGTGAAAGCTCAGAGTAACTGACTAGTCAGTAACAGTAACATTCGGGTTTATTGGCGTGACATAGTCATAAAATGTTTACATATAAGCACGGCATTTTCAAAATTTACATTTTTCTCTTTACATTAGGCCAACTAAAGCCCCATTTACACTACAGAAAAAACCTGGTCCGGACCCCCAAAAAAGTCGATACGGACCTGATATTTTTGTCGTGTAAACCTTTCGTACCATGGTTTAGTGAAACGTATTCGGACTCACTTTTTTTTAGGTTTGGGGCCATAGGCGGCTATGGCCCCAAAATCGAGAAAAAACGAGTCCGGACTCCTTTTGCTGTCCAAAAGCGTTGTGTAAACGTATATTTGCTCGGTACCATCTTCTTCGTGTGAGGCTGCCGTGCTTTACGGTGGTTTAGCGCATGTGTGCTTTACACTATTTTCTACAAGATGGCGGTAAAAGTGAAGAAAAAGAGCCTAAAAGCCTAACTGATTGTCACCCGTGTAAATGGTTAAAAAAAAATTGTCCGGACCAAATTTTAATGGGTCCGGACCAGGTTTTCTCTGTAGTGTAAATGGGGCTTAAGGTTGTCACCAGAGCAGAACCTTAGGAACAAAAAACTCTACTTGTATTTTGTTAATGTTGATGAAATTTGAAAAGTGTATGCTATATGCTAAATGAGTTAAACTTTAAATTAAGTAGAGCATTTTTGAAAATATTAAAAATTTATTGTTGTTGCTATGGGCCTAAATTGATAATTTAATATGGCATATTTCGTACAAAAAATAAACAATTGTGAAGACATGTTTTTTTCTTCTGAAGAAATTCCTTGTTTAATTTTCTCCGTTGGCACGGCAAGCAAAAAGACAAAGCAAATCAAATTTTTAAGTATGAGTGAAGCAAACTCTTGATGTTAAATCAGTTAATAATTCCGTACAGATATGCCATACGTGCCAGCAGCAGATTCAACACAATTATATCTGGCATTGTGTTGGTAGCAGACTTTACCCATTTAACACTTTCAGTCCCAGTCGGTTATCAACACCCAACTTCTCCTAACATAACACATACAAAATAAAGTATTTGGTAATAAGAAACTGAAAGTTGATCAAGCAAAGCCAACTACAGAAGATTAGCACTAAAATTCTCTCAAACTTGTTCAATAGAGTGTATAGGAACAAGTTGGGAGAATTTAAAATTAAAACTGGGATTGAAAGGGTTAACAAAATAGTGAGGCTGAATGCTAACAGCCATGGTCATCTGTTTCGTACTTGTTAGGGCATGTGTTCAAACATGGCACAGCTAGCTAACACGCACAGGTTCCCGAAATCTTGACGTGGATCTTTATAGCCACATCCTACAAGCACTGCGCGTTTACCACATTCAACAATTTAGTTGTTAACTTTTCCTTTGACCACAAGAAACTTCAGAACATTCAACCTGCATTATTTAGTCGTATTGGCCAATCGCTGCTGGCTTCATTGTTTACATTCTGCTTCATTAGCATACAACAAACAAGGATAAATAAATTTTGAGTCTAAAACATAGGAACCTTGCCGAACTAACAAAAGAAATGACGCCTCCAAAATACTCAAAACAGCTTGTTGGGGAAACCGTTAATAAGCCATACATTCTCTGTAAAGTCTTCATTACTGAAATCACAAGAACGCTATTTAACATAAATATTTTTAAAATGTGTTTACTTTATAAAACACTCGCAATATGTCGTGCGTTATAGACTACATTGGGGAAAAAGGTAAACAGTGTAGATCTGTTATATTTTGTCAAGAACTGGATGTGTTTTGCAATTGAGCGACTCGGATATTCCAATGTTCAGCTCCTTTAGGCAATCATAACAAAATAGTTATCTATGGAGAACTTCCATTGCTCACTGTATCCAGTCAGTAAAAATAGAAAGCTGCTTGTTCCAGTTCCACAGAAGATAAAAACGGTGGTGGCGAATATCCGTGACATTTATTACCAAAACAAGTATTCTTTTATTTACCTTTTTTTGTTCTAATATTTGTTATATTTTCAAAATGCGGGAGATTTTCTTTAAAATGCAAGAGAGCGGTAGATCAAGCTAAAATGCGCAAGTCTTCCGTAGGAATTTTCGCAGCTTTGGTAATGTGGACGTCCGGTAATGTGGCACACTGCCAAATTTTCACACTTCCAAATCTTCCACATTTCCAGAAGATTCACATTTCCACACATGCACATTGCCAAATTAAACTTCCTTACTTCTGGACACACTTCCACTTTGCCAAAATTCTACACTTTCACGCCGCCAAGAAATTACACATTGCTAAACTTGTACAGTACCAAACTTCAACACTGGAAATGAAGTTTTTAAAGTTTTTTTCGAAGTGAGTGCAATTTTGTAACAGGTCGTGTGATTTTGTCATGCAAATTGCTTATACACTAGAAATATTGCACTCTAATATAGACTTTTTAAACATTTAGATCTCGAGGCCGCATGGACTACGAGGCAATAGCCCATGAGGCCGCATGGACTACGAGGCAATAGCCCATGAGGCCGCATGGA
>JAOTRI020150545.1:0-10242 GCA_028564885.2 Zoanthus sanctaehelenae
CGCCTTCGCCGCTCGTTTTTGCCGTCGCCCCTCGTTTTTGCCTTCGCCCCTCGTTTTTGCCTTCGCCCCTCGTTTTCGCCTTCGCCGCTCGTTATTGCCTTCGCCACTCGTTTTCGCCTTCGTCGCTCGTTATTGCCTTCGCCGCTCGTTTTCGCCTTCGCCGCTCGTTTTTGCCTTCGCCGCTCTTTTTCTCCTTTTTTCTCCTTTCCCCGTCGAGAATATCTAGAATGCCAAGCTACGCTAGCTAGATGTTAAATAAACCAACAATAATAAAGTAAAAGTATATGTGTCGAAGAAAGGCAATGTGCTGGATAAATTTTACTTTTACTTGAACATTGAATATGTTATAAAACTTTATTAGCTTGAATAGTTCTGTTATACTGATGATCGCAAAAAGAAACAAAGGCAGTGATTGGTGAAAATTGAAAATATAGTTAAAGATCCATTATGTTTTGTGCGTAAAAATTTATTTAGACGATAAATCATCTTCTGAAGGCTTACAGTAAGCCTTTAAGCAATTCTCTGAACTCACCCTGACAGCTGTGCACTGTTCCTCCAGTTGATTGCTTTGAAGTTACTCGGGTGAAGCTGGTTGTGCGCATGCGTGTAGGTTCTGTTGGAGTAGACTTCAAGTGTGTTTTTTCTTTTTGAAATTTTACATTCTTAACTTGTTTTAATAACTCACCGGCGCCAAATCACCAAGTCCATGTTTCCAAACATTTCGAACCTGGACTATGTTAGCAACCATGGTGGCACCGAGATGCTTACACGTGAAAAACAGCCAGCTTCACAATGCATTTTGAAGATATCGATGAAGGTCTGGATGCATGACATTTTTAGTAAAATAAACAATTTTGGTATTTCATCAGTATCTAAGCTAGCTAAATCCTTAACGACCCTAGTGACCATGGAGCAGACGCTTATCTCCGGTTTCTGTAGTGTTAAGCGGATGAGAGTATTTACTCCCCCTGGACGGGACACTAATCCATCGCAGGTTAGCTCCCAGCAAACGCCGGTATTCATTTAACTACCGCGGAAGGATGGAAAGCTGAGTTGGCTTAGACGGAAAAGGACACACAAATATTCGAATCTCGGCAAACTGCTGGGATAGAACTGAGACCTTGCGGTTGGAAAGCAGAGATCTTAACAACTGCGCCAACCATGTCTGCCCATTTCATTAGTATCGATGCACAAAAAATATAATATTTGTTTGACCTTCTTTTCCGCCAAAGCTAACTCAGCTTTCCATCCTTCCGGGGTAAGTAAATGAGTAACAGTGTCTGCTGGGAGCTAATTAACCTGCGACGGATTAGTTTCCCTTCCAAGATAAATCAAAGGCTTTCATCCTCTTAACACCACAGAAACAGGTGATAAACGACGACCGAAGGGTTGAACTTTATCTTATCCGCCTGAACTAGCTAGAAGAGTAGCGATATTAAACAAAGCAAAATTTCATATGCACCAGTTACGTGATATCCGGCCGTTATACCTCGGTCCCCGCACCATGCCGGGGAATTAGTGCACTTTAACAAAGCATCAAACAATATGATATTTTATAATATAGCTACGATATAACGCGCGCTCTGATTGGTTCAAATCTATGCTATATTACAACGATAAAGTCAGGTTTTCGCTTGCTTAATTTGCCGCTTGTTTGCTATATCCTAAAATCAGAGCACAACTTTCTATGACTCTATCGGCGAAATAGAGCACTAGTGATGTTTTGAGAGACACTCGAAACGTTGTAAAATCACATGCCTGCTACTCGTGATTTTACATCGTTCTCGTGTCTCTCCCAACATCACGCGTGCTATACTCCAATCTCGTGGAGTTTTGTGCCGAAACTCGATCATTTTTTTTCTATCGCCACGAAACATTGAACATGCAGTGATATTTTATATGATAGAATCCAAACCAGAGTCGGGAACTTTGGAAACTAAATTTAGTTTTCTCTTTACATAGTCAGTTATCAAGGGAGATGTATAGCCTAGATTACCGCTTTTTTTTCTAATAAACGCGGCAACCTAGAATATGATTTTTGTGCTAGACAAAAATTATCAATTTTGTTTATTAATTTACAAACGTTTATCAGCACATCCAATGTTTTTGGTACGTACACAAAAAAATGCCAAGATTACACTCTTTTTTATAAGGACATCCAATTAATTTTTCGATTGAGGCTGAACGTTCTTAAATATTTTCGGGATATCAACCTCAAATGTTCTTAAACAGGTTCTTAAAATATCTTTAATACTGATTTTAGACACAGAAAGAATACATGTACCGTACACTTGCATTTATAAAACTATTATTAAAACTCTGAATACACAGAATTAATCCAATTTTTTATATACCTACGCGTTTACAAGTTTTACTTCTTAAAACTGTAAAACTTAATCGGTACAACCAGACAAAGAACTGTATCAAATGTTTTTTCCTTTCAAAGTAAAGTTACGATTGGTTGTTTAAAAAAGAAACAGCTTTTTAAATTAACACCACTTTTGAATTAACGTTACACCCAAATAAAAAAAATAATGCCGCAATTATTCGAGGAAATACGATATACTTCTGAATTTTTTTTATTGTGAAATCAAAATTTAACATTTAGTCAAGCTCTTGCTGAACTGTACAATCCATCTCTCTAGTAAGGCATGGTTTATCTCCTGGTCCTGTTTGTAGTTCAGTTTAATAGGATGTAAAAACCCAAGGGACGTATTGTACGCCATCCAAAAGTACCTACCCTCCCTTACGGGGGCATCTGTCTTTCTACCTGGTAAATATAATCCTGGGATATTCTCAAAGTTCTCAACGAGATCGAGTAACCGACAAATAGTAGGAACGGCAATTTCAAGAAAGACTTTATGCTTTTCGAAAATTGACGACATGAATTGAAAAGCTTCCGCGAAACGTTTAGGGATGTAGTAAATGTCAGAACGACCTCGACTGCAGTAAAATTTTCCATTGCCGTTAAAACGTAGATTATGAAAGAGTTGTTCTAAATTCAAAACACTTAGCGGTGTGACCTTTTGCAAGTGCTGCAGCTCGTTAAAAGCTTTCTGACATTGAGTAAGACCATAGGATGAGTTCCACCAACGCCACCAAGATGGAGGAAAATATCCTTTAAAAGCCGTCGGCTTTCTTGGACCCAACCAAATTTTATTCCTATCAAAGCCCACAAAGTTCCAGTAGTTCATTATAAGGTCGTCGTTTATGAGTAAATATCCCGTATAGCCAGGGTACTTTTCCATAGCATGTGACATGCATTCATAAGCGAAATACCCCTTGTGGATTAGCATCTGTTCTATGGGATACTCACGGCTGATGTTAGGTCCACAATACATAATACTTGGAAAAGCCTCGCTGTAAAGGGACATTAGAATTGGAATGCTGGAATACACTGGATGATTAAAAACTATAACCAGGAGGACGTCTTTGAACGAATGGCGAAGACATGGTCGCGTATCATAGTGTTTAAAATCCTTTTCCTTCAAAGTTTCTGAAACAATTGAAAAAAAAAAGATTAAAAAATAATCACGAAATAACGCGAGCTCTCATTGGCCTCAAATCTCTTCTATGTATCACAGTTTTTCAGGATGGAAGTGTTTTTTTTTTCTAAAAGGAATAAAACAATATCCCTCGTGTTTCTAGTCAATAGTATGAAACGTTATGACATGTAGAACACTAGAAGGCAGAGAAGAATTCGCTTTGTTTTCTCTCGACACTTTTTTCATGTTCTTTTACATCATAGCGGTTTATTGCAAACAAGCCAGCCGATCGAAGACGCGAGACTGGCCATCCGGCAGCATTATAGTGCCGTGCAAGATTTAGAACAGGCAGAAAAAATCTCGAGTGATCCAGATAGATGTTAGTAATGTAAGATTTTATGAGGTAAAACCAAAGAGGTCTTTTGTCTTCAATTGGACCAATCACAGCGCATTACTGAACCATTTGACGTAAGGCAGCATGGGAAACGAACAGCACTTATGCAATTCAATTCATTTTTTATACCAATGAATCAAGAATTAATTAAGAAACATATCGAACGCGTTTTATACCGATGAATCAAGAATTAATTAAGAAACATATCGAACGCCTCGTTAGATTTATTGTAAAAACCTTGACATTCTGAATGGTCTTCACGTCATTTAAAATAGGCTCATGTTCATATCACTAGTGGGTTACGTTCATGTGTTGTATACAAATTCTTGTGTAAAGGATGTAAAATAACAATATAGTTGATGTTCGCGGCCGTAAATATGTTTTGGGCCCGACTCAGGCTCATTTTAGCCCGAGCCCATTACTATTATTATAACTTTGGAGAGCATTTAGCACAAAAACAAGAAGATTTTGCTACTTCAGAAACGCGTTTAATGAAAGTTGTGTTCTAGCGGCGGGCTCTAATATATTAGAGCCCGCCAAAATGTCTGTTAGAGCCCGGATAATACGCCACAATACTCGCCAAAGTTAATATAATATAAAATAATAAAAAATATAACATTATTTTGCAGGATTAAACCATGCGAGTAAAACATTTTTTCAGTCTTGAGGAATTCTGGGCTATTAGCTTCTGCTGTAACTAGATAAAATAAAAGAAATGAGAGAGATTTCAAATATTTGGATATTAATGTCACTCATCATAATTTTATAGTTGATCATTAATTTTTATAAAATAAGTAGTAGTTGATCAACTGCATGGAGAAAACTCACAAAATCTTACCACATCATGGTGTAACTTGAGGAGTTCTGGGTAACCATTATTGGCAGTCGGAACAACTTTTATTACTTCAGCAGATGAAGGTGATTTTTCCTAACAACAAAAATATATGTGGTCAATTCATTGTCAGAGAAGTCACATTCAGAAAAAAATGAAGAAGAATTTGGTTGTAATTCAGCCATAGTTGATACAATTTTTCAGTGAAAAGAAGTTAATATAAAATTATGGAAACAATAGGAATTCTCAATTAATTAATTTCACCTCCTTCCAACTATCTTGCTCTGCTTCCCCACTCAACCCTCAAAGTGTACCATTTTAGTCGCCATGGCAACTTGGATTTTGGAGCTGGCAACTAATCTGAATTGGAAGTCACCAGTCTGGCAACTAAAATCAATGTGATAAAATTCCGAACAGAAAAAGATGCACTTGTGAGAATGAATTAGAACTTGGATGTGTTTACTTAAAAGTCGACTTGTAAAATGTCATAGTTTTCATCAATACAAAACAGTTTTAAGCTAAATAGGAACTCAAACAAAAAGTATCACCATGATTGGTACCTAAATTGATGGGAAGCTTATAAATTAGAATCATCTTGGCAAGTTTCATTGTTATGAAGATTTTAACTCGTCTGTGAAAGCTACATACATGTAGGACAGGATTATAAACAATTCTTTTTAAAAACAGTAGTTTTAGGCCTCAATTGAGGTCTAATCTGAATCCCTAATGTTACATTGTTCCTACATCAAAAGATGAGCCATTATGTCAACTTCGTCTGTTGGATTTCAGTTTAGATTTCATCGTTATGTTTTTACTTTTAACAGTGAAAGGCCAATTGATAATCATCCAAAACAAAATCAGATAAAATGAAAGTTTAAGATCGAATGATTTTAATAGTCTGAAGAAAATCATGTAACAAGCAAGGGCAAGGTTACCGGTACACACAGTCGCTGCATTGCTTAGTTTGTTTCGAAACTTTATCCAAGAACATCCTAGCCTGCAAATACAGCTGCCTGTTATCGCTCAACAGATTTCGCGAGAGAGACGTTTGCGATTCACAACCAGAAATTCCATCTTAAGATATCAAGTTTGCATAATTATTTGCAAATTTACTAGAATAATTATAAAATTGAATATTATAATTTGCAAGTTAACGAATGGACCAATCAGCACTCCTCACCAAAATCAGGACAGATTGACGTCAGCAGTATGGAATTTCTGGTCGTGAATTGTGAACTTACGTCTCTCGCGAAATCCGTTGAGCAATGAAAGGCGGCTGTATTCGCAGGCTAAGAACATCCAGAAAACAAAGAGTTTGGACAAGTATTGTAGTGACCAAGAAGATGAAATAGTTTAATCAATGAAATCTTGATTATGAAGCAATAGGGACCTTAAGCAAAAAGGATTTGATATCAACAATGATTGTAAAAAACAATAAAAAGCACAATAACTGAATGTTGGAATGTAGCGAGCCCAGCACGTGCACTAACATGCAACATTAGAGTTGACAAGACAACTTGGACGCAACAGAAAAAACTTTCCGAGTATTTGTTTAGCTTCATTAAAAAACACTTAAAGTATTTTTTGGACTATAACCCGCATCGCAGATAACCCGCACCACAGATAACCCTCACCGCAGATAACCCGCACCCCCATATTTCTATGACTAAAAGAAACAAAAGTTAACAGATTACCCGCACCGGGGTATAACCCGCACCCATATCATATTCATTTCTTTCACATTAATATATTTTTACTGTTAAAGCATCATGAAACAGTTTATTTACAAAATGTAAACATATTAAACTGTAACAACAGGGCCACAGCCAGTATGAGACAAACTGATCATGAGGCACTCGCCTCGGTAAGAGCTTTTACAATTTTAAAATTTTACTTAACCCTTTGACTCCTAAAAGGGCCAAAACCGCCCACACGATATGGTACTGAGTTAAAGAATTCAATCTTTTTTAAATAAGAAAACCATGTTTCGACTTTGGATTTAAATCAAACTTTAGTAGTTTCTTTAAGTTTGAAAAGCCAGTGATGCAAGAAGAAACTGTCATTTCTGCAGAAAGTCATTAGTTGAAGTGCAAAAATTGAAAAAAATACCGTTTTGCGTCGTTTTTGGACCAGAAAAATCAACGATGTTTGGCCATGATGAAATTTGATGAAATTTTCATTCCCAGCAAACAAAACAGCTTTCACAACAAAATTCAGACCTATTACTGAGATTAAGTGCAATTTTTTAGCATTTTTGCAGTTTACAGATCGAGCTACAGCCGTCTCTTTGTGCCAATCTTGCCCCAACGTGTTTCCCACCATTTGTACGACTGGGATACCACAAAAATTTTGACAAGGACAGACAGCAGCCAGTCTAGAGCCTCCACGGAGTTCTGCCAAAATTTTATGCTTGTAGTCTTCAGTCGTCAAAACTTCCAAAAAATGCATTGGCAGCTCAGTGAATTTACCTCTCTTCGAACTTCAAAGCCAACTTCTTTTGGCACCGGTGGAAACCCACCAAGTGCAGATATGCCTTAAAAATTGCTAAAAAGTGTGACACCTCACTGATTTCTTTCAGCAAGAAAGCTCAAATGCTACCTTTAAGCTTCATGATGCTATCCAGTAGTGAAGAGAGACAAAAAAAGCTCGAAAATCAGCAAAAATCCACTTTTAATGGTTGCTACAGCAGCGACAAGACACTTCAACAAGACCATCACCTCATAAACTGAAAACACGGTCCCTAGGGACTATACAACGTGGGATGTTTCCATGGCAATGCCTAATATGGATTAGCGAAAGCCAATTGATTGTTTTCATAAAAAAATTGTTCAAAATGGCAAAACCTCCCAGTAGTCAAAGGGCTAAAACTGTTTATGAAGTTACCAAAAGGCCCCCCAAAACGCTGGAAATTGCATTTCCGTGAGTCTGCCCTGCCCCTCTTTCACGGCTGCCCCTTCAAAAATAAATGCTAGAACTACTGCCCTCAGACCTCGAAAGCAGACTCCCACGGCCCTGATAATGACAACCCGCTGCCGCATGTTTGTGTCCAGTGTTGTCGATTCGAATGGTTTCGTGTGGTCATTAGTGCAACAAGAATTCATGAATGTAAAATTGCTCATCGTGTCATATCTAAGACAAGTTAAACTTAGTGTATAATGCTCAGAAAACACTCCAGAACTCATTAAAATAGAAAAGAAATTTTGAAAATTTTCTTGGGGAAGGACCCTCAAGCTCCCCTGCTTGGTGCACTGTGCCTCAGGTACTCGGGGGTGAGCCCCTTGGCTAGTCGCCAGGCTGCGACTAGATTTGCCATATTTTGTTATTTTAATCTTGCCCTTTCTTATAAGGATGGAGAACACTGCATTATTATGCAGGTCTGTCATAAATTAGGCAATGCCATACACAAATATCAGGGGTCAGATGATATATATGGAAAAACGGTAAACATTTACTGTACACTTCAAAAATGTAAGATTTCAAAAACTTATGTAAGAAAAAAAATGAACTTAATTAGATAAATACTTAGTTGTAACTGTCAACAAGGTTTTGTTCTTTGAGTGACTTGTAACTCATTCATACAATGTTCACTCAATGTACAACTGATGTACTGTATTGAAGTTGGGCATTGCAAGGGAGAACAGATGATAGTTCAACTCCACAAGAATGAACAAATGCTTTTCTGACTAAGCCACTAGAAGACATGTTTTCTTATAACAGGGACTACATGAGGTAAAAATAATCCACCTTTTAAAGCCACCTAATGTTTGAATACAATGCTCTTCTTTAACACCACACAACCAAGAATCCAACATGCTTACACTCTCAGAATATCGGTCTACCTATTTACCAAATCTTATGGGGCTGGCAAAACACAGCTGAAACCATGCCAGCTAACATTTAGATTCACTATTTTTATGGTGATTTAAGAAGTAATATCCGCTACCAGGGTTTTCGTTAGGAACCGGCCGGCGGCCAATTTGACCGCTTCAAATACGATTCTGGCCAGTTCAAATTCGCTAATCTTACACATTTATCATGTTTGTAGAACTGATAAACCATTTCTGCTTAAGTTTTCATGATACCACTCTTGTAAAATAAAACAAGTTTGTTAAGACTATAGATGGAAGTGATTTCATAAGATATGACTTTGTTGATTTTCTCAATTATAAATTTCTTATCTCAAATCTCCAATTTGACCAATTGAAAAATGCTTTAACTTTCATAAAAGT
This sequence comes from Zoanthus sanctaehelenae, assembly GCA_028564885.2. Lineage (NCBI taxonomy): Eukaryota > Metazoa > Cnidaria > Anthozoa > Zoantharia > Zoanthidae > Zoanthus > Zoanthus sanctaehelenae. The sequence continues at coordinate 8,941 of JAOTRI020150545.1, forward strand.
AGCTCTCAAATGCCACCATTTTGCATTAAAAATTGAAAATTTTCTTGAGGGAGACCCCCAAACCCCCACCTATGGGAGGGTCCACCCTCCCGTATCCCTTCGCGAAGGCAGATGACTCCATTGGGGTTATGGGCCTGTTACTTTCCCATGTGAGCCTGTTACAAAAATTATTAATGAAAACCCTGGGTCCCTATTATAATACTTATGGACCATTGGAATCTCTACAATTTTAATGACGCGCACTTTTGCCCGAATGCTGTGATCTTTCACAACCTGTCATCATCTGTTACCGATCGTCAATATTTTGTGGTCACTCTGCCATACGACATGAGACAAACGGCGTTTTTCCACGTTCCAGCCTATTACCATGGGAACAGATCGTGCGAACAACGTCAATATTACGAGTTATAAACATTATTTTGGCACATCTTGAGAACGAGGCTTAATCATGATACGATCTTTCACCCAGTCAGGTGTGTATAACTTGTGTAAGTTTCACGACCTGTCACCACTTGGGAATAACTGTCACTGACTTTGACGATCGGAGACAGAACGTGTGTATTTTCTAAGTCGTTCACGAACTGTCACCACCTGGCACCAACTGTCATTGACTTTGACGATCGGAGTCAGATCGTGTGTATTGGACATGAATGGACTTTTTTTGTGTTTTATATTGTGTTACTAAGTTAATACATATGTTTTAGTGAAGTCTCTACGTAACACATTTTCATAGATATTCAGCGTTTCAGTTTGATATTGTTCTTAAATTTTGGCCAATTTATAGCCTTGCTCTTATAAAAATGCGCGTATGTTTTCCTAAACACCTGCGAATACTGTACATATTGTTGTAGGTCACCGTTCTTTCTCTCTTTCAGGTTCTGTTTATTTGTACAGGCAACGTAACAGACACCATCCCAGGACCTCTTAAGGATAGAATGGAGATTATTCACGTGTCTGGTTACGTAGAGGATGAGAAGAAAGCCATAGCAAAGGTAAGTTGATTGAAATCAGGAAGAGGTTCAACATCAAATAATTCAATTCAATTTATTTAAGAATGAAAAAAGAAATAATTACATCACGCACCCGCCTATACCATGTATAGCTATTCTCAGCAAGGTTGTAAAAACACTACATGTGTATATTACAGTATCGTGATTCAGTAAGCATTTTATTTTATTTTGAGACGCTGTTATATTTTATAAAACTAACAGTCTCTATCAAAAGAGAAGTGCTGCGATATCCGAACTGCAAAATGTTTTTGTATGAATAAAAAGTATCAAAGAGTCGTTGTTCATAGCCAAT
>JAOTRI020150555.1:0-10241 GCA_028564885.2 Zoanthus sanctaehelenae
GAGTGCGTAAGCACGAAACTCAGAGTTACAGAGAATCATGTGTGTTTCATTCTAGTCATTTTAAATTCTAAATTGTACATCAAATTTTATAGGTATCTGTTGTTAGAGGTGTGAAAATTGCTCATCTTCAAAGAAGTCACAGTCAGTACAAAAGGAGAAAGCTAACTAGCGTTAAACTAGTGTGAGCTGCATCAGTGTTTCTAAAAAACAGTTTGGCGATAAATATTTATTAAATTATACATCGTATCAAAATAAAGAGAATTCTTAAAATTCACCTTGATGAAAGATTAACGTCCAAAATGTCAGTACAGTCAATGATTTACATATTTATCAGTAAATTTATAAGGGACAGAATAGCAAAACTGTCATGGAAAATTCACCGAATTTTGCATTTTGTCTGAGAAACTTTGTTTTACGTAAATATTTATACAGATTAAATAATAACAGTTAGAAATTATTTTACTTAAAATTCTTTCTTTATCAACAGTACTCATTTTTTCAAGAGGTGGCTAGAGATATTGGATATGGTTATAGTTTTGGTTTCTTTCTTTGTCACCATCGTTGTGTCAGTGCTAACCCTTGAGAAACATCGCTACCTCAAGTAAGTATTGTGATACAGATATCCAGTTTGATATTTTGATATTCGTTGAAGAAAGGTACAGTTGAGTGTTAAATATTGTTTTATATAGCTGCTGAAAAAAAAGGAAGTCCTTTACAAATCAAGTGGCCCATAGAGCTTGCACTTAGTAATTCTCTGGTTTTTGTACTGTTTTGAATGTGAAACCACGCTATATTAAACACTGGCTCAAGACATTATGGAGTGGCTCAAAAAGCAGTATGGAGTAAACTGAAATTGTCTCGACCATTTTATTCTCTGATATTTGCTCAAGTTGTGAATGTGCAAAATGACTAACCTGCTTCTCAATTTCAAAGCAAAAATTTCAAAGCCAGACAGCTTTGAGTGACAAATACCAGATGCCGAATTCGCTTCCCGGGAAATACACGTATAAATTACAAATTGTTTTGTTTCAAGTTAATAAATTTTAAATGAAACATTTCGAGGTTTATTTTCTGGAATCGAAAGTCAGTGTGAGAGAACAAAAGAGTTTCATTGCAATTAGTAAATTAAAATGAAACATTTAGAGATCCTATCTTTTACAATCGAGATCTTATTTCTACTTCTAGTCAAGTTGTGTTAAGAATTATTTATTGATATTCAGTCCGTGTTTGACGGTGAAAACTTTTGTTTATTCAAGCTTCATTTCAGAAAAATACAGTATTTCCTTAAGTTAAACAAACTTGAAAAGGTAAAACTCTGCATAGTTGATTGTGTTTATCAAATTTTAGTTTTACGAAGATACACGCATATAAAATGTATATTGTTTCTAACACGATTTCTCGGGTTTACCGTTTAGAGCAATATATTAAAAATCTTAGGTTAACAGTCCATTATTTTATCTAATTGCAACTTTTAGAAAAGAATTGCATTATTTGAAAACAATTTTCCTTATATAAGTTTGTTTATCGACCGACTAGAAGAATTTATCGCTGACGGATAAGTGCTTATGAACAAGACGTAACACGAAAATAATAGAAAAGCAGTAAAAAGTCTAAGAACGGGCGCTCTTAATTAATTTTTTGAAAAACCTTGTGCTTTTTCATGCTTTTCCCATTTACGACAATTCTCATCAGTTCTGTGAATTGTGACTTGTATTAATTATACAGACTGTTGTAACTGTAACTTTGCACAGGGCACGTTTGTGACCTTTGCCACGGTTCAAAGCACCTTAATTTTAATTGGCTGGAAGTTGACAGTTCGCTTTACTTTGCATAATGAAAATTGTACAAAATCTGAAAGTTTTGTGATCTTTCTTCAATGAACTATAATTGCTATTTATGTGCGTGTTAATTAAGCTAGAGAAATTGTTTCTCATTTAAATTTCGGTTGTAAATAAGCAAAATACTAACAAAAATATATATTAAAAATCAATAAATATAACAGCGTTAAAATGAACTGGATTCATTTATTTAGGCTTTAGCTTGTAGTTTCACATAGATATTTTAACATTTTAGTAACGGAGTTACTGACTTATTTTAACCATGTACAAATCGAATTTTAAAAATACTGGTATTGCCTTTTTTGCGCAATTCAAGTTTTACATCGTAAAAGAGGCGAATTTGAAGGGCAAATTGCGAGAAATTTGACAGATCTTCGAATTATGAGTGATAAAAATAGTTCACCGTAAATTGCGTTGCTTTTACAATACTGATATAATGTTATCCATGCAGTTTTGATCCTTGACTCTTGGGTGTTTACAGTTAAAAAGTTTTTTTTTTAAGATAGCATATAAACACCGACCAAGTTTCTATTTTCTTTCTTTTCAACATACTAACATAGATAAAAGGAGTAACAGCTAAAATAAATTTTGAATAAAATACAAAAAACTACCGGGCTCGAGGCTTTTGTTACCTGTGTGACGTTTGCATCTTCTATCTTACAAATGCAATCTGCTATCTATAGTATATAAAGCAATAATGAATACCATATTTGTTTTTGTTGATGTTTCACCAGGCAGGATAAACTTTTTTAAAAATACAAAGAGCAAGGCAGTCTTCGGACTTGTAAACACAATACACCAGAACGTATAATAAATATTTTTAAAATATCATACACCTGAAGCTTGTCCCTATTCTTGTTGTCATTCCAGTGGTTCAACTCCTCGAAGGATTCATATCTAGGAACTTGTTTGACTAATTATTATTTTTCAACAGGCAAGCAATTTGGTTTTTGCAACAATTAGTTGTCTTTTTATTGTGCGTTTCAACGTACCAAACTATTTCCACATGTATGCAATAGTACTACACGTAGCTTCCACTAATATCGCCAATATCAGTACCTATTTAATAATACAGTACAAGCTTTTTTATAAGAACCATTACATTTTTTCGAGGCCCATTGCGCTTAATTTTATGATGATTTCAGCCTCAATTGTTCTTCATTTTGTTTTTATTTCTAATTCTAGTACTTCGCTCAAATTGAAGAAAAAACTTAATACAAACAACAAAGGCATTGCAAAAGGATGTGCCTCGCATTTTGTGATAAAATAAATGTAAAACACCGTGAAACTTCTTGTATTTTATATTCTGCAGTAAATGAAGTCTCAACATTAAACATTTTTATAGATATTACTTGGAGTTTCAGCATGAGATTGCATTTAGTTGTTATTGTTTACTGATTCTTCTTAAAAAGATGTTGATATAAAAACAGCGTGCCGAAGTTTCTTAACCCGAATAGTTAAACCAATTGATTAAAAAGGCACACCATCGATAACAACGGCAGAAAATTTTAGTGGCAAGTGATTGTTATTTTCAGAAACAAGAGAGTGTTTTTTACTTGTTGGGCTCTAGCTAGCGTGCACATCACGCTAATTGACGCTTGTCACTGTTTATCGAAAATCCTTGGACATTTTACGTTTAGTATTGTCACATGAAAACGAGCTGAGAATAAATACACTCGTACGAAAAATTGGTATATGCCCGGAGCTGAATAAACGAAATCAAGCTAGACCTTAAAGTAGGGTTTCGCACATAGACTTCGACGTAGGACAAGAGTATGTTCTGGCAAAGTTTGCCACGACATATTTTTCCCGCTTATAATATAAGGATATCTAACATGCATGATCTAGCAAAATCTTACTTCTACCATTGTTAGTTTTTATAATTAGGTAATAAAAAAATTGTTCAGTACATAAAATAATAATGCTTGATTAAAGGTTTACATTTAGTGTGAGGTAAATTAGCACATTTGAAGTACAAGAAATGAATTTAAGTCTTAAGATAGGCAGCGAGACCCAATGGTTGGGGTGCTGAATTTTTATGCAAACGTCTACCGTTCAAATGCCACTCAGGTTTATCTTGGATTTCTCTTTGGTGATCTTCGAATCAAATCTACCACACTTTTTAAAAAAATTAACTTGTTTGCCTGCTATCAGTAGTGGTTTTTAATTGTGCCCTGTGCCGTGTGTCAAGCAGCCTGCAAAAAAGTGGCTTTCTAGCTACTCTGAAACTCTGAGTATAAATAAAGATTAAAGTTATTTGTAGTTGTTTTTCTTGTTGTATTTCGTATTTTTATTAACTCTAAGACTCTTGCTTCGAACAAAGTTACAAAGGTAATTGATGGCGAATCCAGTCAAATCCTGGGCGATTGTCACTGTCCCGTAAACATAATATTCACTGCTACTGTAACTGTAAAAATGTTAAAGGTGTTGGGTTACCCATGAAGAAAGCAACACTTAAGACAATGGACCAATTCAGAAATCTTTGGAAAGTTTACATTTAGTGTTGTTCAATGAAAAAAGAAATAAAAAAGGAGTTGCACGAGTGTACGCAAAATCAATTGCAAGTAGTTTTCAGCATAATTATAGAGGTTTGCACTAGATAAGAGAAAGAGTTCGTGCTAGCAAACTTTGCCAGGATGTAATTCTCCCGCCAACAAGAATATCTAACATGGCTCACAACTGAAGTACAGTTTGGTAAATCTTACTTCTACCATCGTCATCTTTCTTGTTTAATAAAAACAAGCATATTTACAAAAACTCTCAAAATAAAAAGAGTTGTTTGTTGTTGTTGTATTTCATAATTCGATGCACTCGGAGACTTTTGTGTCGGATAAAGATAATTGATGGTGAAGCCAGCTAATCTTGACTGCCGTACTCGGTACTCTCACACTGCCCGAAATTATCTTTATATAAAGAAATAAGAGAAAAATATCATATATAAGCCCTTAACTGTCTTTAACTGTTTTGCAGGGAAATGTAAAAATTGGGCATTCTACACCCCTTTAGTACCGCTAAGTTGTCGAGTTAATAGATTAGTTTTTAAAAACCCTTTTTTAAACGGCACTTTTAATTTCGATGTTATATTGTGAACCTTTCTGCAAAACGTTTTGCTCAGACTGGTGAATATCAGATGTTTTTTGAACAGAGAAATTTATTGGCAACAACAAGCAGAAACCGGGGCAAATAATGTTTATTTGCAGAAAGAAGAAAGTGGTTTGGCCGGGCTGCTTGTAATCATGTGTGTGCCACTGTTACTGTAACTGTACGTCAAACAAAAAGGGTGTCGGGTTACTCACGAAAGGAGCAAAATACCCGAAATTAAGTAGACCTTAAAGCAAGGTTTCAGCTTTTAAAATTATAGAGTTTGGCGCCGGACATGAGTATGTGCTGGCAAAGTTTGCCAAGACGTAATTCTCCCGCCTACTTTTATATCCTTATAAGGGTATCTAATTAACATGGTCCACAATTTATATAAAGTATTCACTGTAAAACAAATCTTAAATATATTAATTCGGGCATAGACTTGTAAGATAAAAGTTAAAACGAGAAGCCATTCCATTTTTGATATAATTATTTAATATTTCGGCTGTCATCCGACAGCCATCTTCAGATGGTTGATCGAATTCTACTTTAAAACTTTTTGAATCTGCTTAGTAGTGAACTTTCATGCAACACACATTTTTACAAAAAGCCGTTAATTGCTGAAAATATAACCATTGTTGTATTTTCCCTATCGTACTTGGACCCTCTCCAGGTAGTGTACTTCATATTTCACATGCTGTATGACTGCGGGGGGCGATGTTGAATTACATGTAATGTTTCACACCGCGAGTGCCGCGAGAACGGAATCACTAGCTGGAATAGAGTTCGTGCTAATTTTTAATGAAATGTAAAAAGAAACTTGAATTTGAATTTTGTCAAATTTGTGAGCAATAGCTCGAATTTGATGTGGTTTTACTGGATATTAAAGAGAGCGTAAATAAAGCTAAACAACGCAGAGTCCTGATCGGTCAACTTGAAATCCATTTATATGAAGTGTTGCACGACAAATCAAGCCAAAATCCATTGTTCGGTAAGTTTGCTTAAACGAACTAAAATACCTTTGAGTGGTGTTTAGGTTTTCGCTACTTAAACTTGAATAAACAAAGTAGAAACTTCTCATTTTATAAGATGAATAATTATATTATATTTCGTAGACTGATTTTAAAGATAAAAAGTTTACCCTTTTGGTATCGTTTGTCAGTTTTGTTTCTTTAATGCACCAAAATTATTTTGATCTCTCACTCTGACTTTCAATTGTTGAAAATAAATCTCGAAATGTTTCATTTTTATTTACTAGTTTAGATTGAAACAATTTGTAATTTATGTGTGTATTTCCCGGGAAGCGAATTCGGCATCTGGTATTTGCGTGTATCTTCGTAAAATTTGATAAACACAAACAACTATGCAGAGTTTTACATGTACCTTTTCAAGTTTGTTTAACTTAAGGAAATACTGTATTGTTTTGAAATGCAGCTTGAATAAACAAAAGTTTTCACCGTCAAACACGGACTGAATATCAATAAATACTTCTTGACACAACTTGATTAGAAGTAGAAATAAGATCTCGATTGTAAAAAATAGGATCACTAAATGTTTCGTTTTAATTTATTAATTGCAATGAAACTCTTTTGTTCTCTCACCTTGACTTTCGATTACAGAAAATAAACCTCGAAATGTTTCATTTAAAACTTATTAACTTGAATTAAAACAATTTGTAATTTATGTGTGTATTTCCCGGGAAGCGAATTCGGCATCTGGTATTTGTCACTCAAAGTTGTCTGGCTTTGAAATTGAGAAGCAGGTTAGTCATTCTGCACATTCACAACTTGAGCAAATACCAGAGAATAAAATGGTCGAGACAAATTTTATGTATCAAATTTGATGTACAAAAGAAAATATGAAGTCGAAAGTCAAATTCTTACCAAGTTTTTGCTAACAGATGTTTGTTTGTTTAGTAAAGTTTGCTATGATGAGCAAACTTTGCTGCTGTTTAACTGTCGATTGGCTATTCACGGGCAAAGTTTGCTCCGTCAGCTCAGCAAAAACATTTATCAACGCTGATTGGTTAAAATACTAGCAAAGTTTGCCCTTTTGGGCAAACTCTGTTTACATATTGTTTTGAGCCACTCCATAGTGTCTTGAGCCAGTGTTTTAGGTAATAAAACAAATTTGAGTAAAGGAGGAAACTGGCAGAAATGATTTTTTTGCAACTCTTTGTGCATAAAATAGGATATTTTTCTAGCAAAAACAATCTGGACATATATATCCAGTCTACTACCACAACTTACAGCTACTGGAAAATCTGATAAAGATAAAGGACAAAAGTTACAAACCGTTGTGTTGAGAGCATCATGAGCTTCCTTTTCTGACAAACCATTAACGACTGAACTGAGAAAATTAAAGCACTTCTCAAGTTTCTGAAATTAAAAAAATCATTATAGTAAAAGTTATAATTATTATAGTATAACTAAAATCACTGTTGCTAGTTTAATACAATTAAAATACAATTTAAACACAATTAAACTACCATTGATATGATAAGTACTATGAATCAAAGCTTTCAACTGTTTTACTACAGCCTTCATCACAGACAGATAAAAATGATCAATAAAACACATCATAATTGTGAGATAAAGATTATACAAATATTGCTCACAAATGAACACAGACAGAACATATCTATTTCTTTTTACTGTCTTCAAAAAGCTTTCAATGGCGTTCCATCCCCGCCAAAATTCAATGTTTCATTTTATATTCTACTTTTCTTACTTTTTCCTACATTTGTTGTTTGACATCTGAGTTAACACTTTCGTCATTCAACTTTCCTCATGCAATATTCAAGTTTTTGCCTTCATGTGTACACAATATTCAGGTTCACGTTCATGTTCAATGGGTTGTACTATCAAGTGCTCGCATTCAACACTGACCATTTACCATTCAACTGAGTTTTTGCTTTCAACATTCGACTTTACATTATTTTATTTGCAATTTTGCATTTAACTTTTTAAATTGTACTTTCATGTGCTGGTTATCCACCAATGGTAATTATGGGATCAACTGATCTAGCTCACCCATACTAGCATTGCAATCAAAAGACTTCCAACAGGAGTGGGGTCAGAGACCTTCTCCTCTCCCAACAGAATTTGTTTTTTGTCAAACATGGCAGATTGCCAGCCAACTTTGAGTTCCACATAGTGTGTGCTTAAGACTAGTTGGAGCGAGGTGAATATAATCAATTTTGAAAATGTTCTTAAATGTCCTTAACTTACATAGTGCAAGCGTCAACTTGTTTTAAACAATACAACAGAATTAAGCATAAGGTAACCTTTGCTTCAGGTTTATAGCTATGCATGCAATTTTGGTTATATAGATGTAAAAGTTCCAACAACTTATTTTGGAGTTGCATTTGTTTTGCTTATATTTATTTAATATAATCCCTTCAAATGTTTGAGAGATGATAGGTGTCACACACAGTTCATTGCTTTTCACAGCCACTTACTTTTTTGGAGAAAAAATTTAGTTCAAAACATTCTGAAAGCCCTGATAGAGTTTCATAGCGAGTATTACCAAAGAGGTTAAGGTCTGAGTAAGATTTAGTTCGCATGATTATACAACAGTACACCACAATACAGAAATTTACTGAAGGTAACAACATAATCAAAGATATTGATCAATTAGTACATAGAAATGAGGAAGTCTTTATGATCAATTATATAATTATATGCATGGTCGTTTATTAGGAAGAATAATGCACCTATCAGTGGCTTCACCCTGGGGTTGACCCCTGGAATGTCCAGGGATAAAGGAGGGAGAATATAGGTAGATTTGAGCTAGTTATTGCCCCTGGTGTCAGGGAAATTTGCGACATTGATTTTGTGAACAAAAAATGGGGTGGGGGATTGTACTAAAACTATTTTCACCAAGGACTTTACCATGGAGATTGATTCTCTACTCGAGCTAAAGAAATAGCTCTTGGATCAAGTTTGATAGTACTTTGAGACCTCTGAGACTGATCTATTGGGTTGCCTGTGCTAGTTGTTATTCTTGGAAATAACCCAAAATTCTCTTAGAAATGTCAAGATGTGTGACAACAAGGTGAGCTTGGATCATCAAGTATGTTTTTGCAATATTTTGTAGTTTTATATAGATAGGAATTCAAATGCAGTGTTCTCCACACATTTTGAAGAAGTCAGCAAAGAGCCAGTGGGTGTATTCCAAAGGCCCAGAGGGCACATGCTCCTGGAGGGTTTAAAAATTAGAAAAAAAATAGGTCTCTCGAGATACAATTTGAGGCACTTTGGATACACTGCGGCAGGAAAAAATGTGTAATTTTTCTGTTAGTTTTTGTGTCAAAATAATAGATACATGTACAAACCAATATCACAGCGACAAAACAAAAAACAAACTTCACAGTTTCTTACACCGAGGATGAGCCTAAAGGACCGTTTAAATGGATCAAACATGTTGGTCTATCACGATAATTCAGTGATAACAAGATATTTTTTTGGGCCCCAGTACTAATATTTAATCATTACTTATTATTTCCCATTATTTAAATCCTTTTACTTCTCTCACTGAATTATACTTGAAACCCATGATTCCAGCTCAGTATTCTTAATATACATAAGTTTAGTTTTTGAGATAACTAATCATCATCCATATCAGCCTTCAAATAACTAGAATAACATTACAGTTATCTTTCTGAAGCATACTAGATTACACAGTTGTTTACCATTTCTGTGGGAAATAACATGAACGTAAACTATTTTAGCCAAAATCACACAACATGCGGAGTTGTTTTACAGAAACTCTGAAAACATAGTTTTTTGTGCTTTTGTGTAACAGAAGTACCTGGCCCTTGATAAACAAGTAGCTGGTGAAAAAGCTAGCCACAGGCACTTCTGGAGAACACTGCGAGATTTGTCCAAATGTTTTCCACGAAAAATACCTGACTGTACATTGTGCAAACTGCATGGCCACGTGTTGAGTACACTTTTCAATATAAGAGAACTCACTACACCAAACTTTTTCTGGAATATAATATTTTTCGTCAAAAATGTATCCACATTATTCAAAGGATAAAAAAAATTTTGTATACAAATATAAAGTGACAATTCCTTTCATTAGGTTTATGATATGCTGTGATGGTTGTGACATATGGTTCCATGGGGAGAGCATAACTATGACAGAAGAAGAGGCATAGCTACTTGAGCAGACCTATCAAGTTTTGAAAAATTTTATGCGGGAAGGTATTAATTAATGGTTGACACCCCCAGGGGGGATTTTTTGAAGTATGAGGTCCCCAGAAAGTTGTCTTTCTAAGAATTTTCTTTTGCTTTTTTCGAAGCACAACCCTGACGT
>JAOTRI020150563.1:0-10241 GCA_028564885.2 Zoanthus sanctaehelenae
TGACTGGCTGACTGACTGACTGATTGACTGACTGACTGACTGACTGACTGACTGACTGATTGACTGACTGACTGACTGATTGACTGACTGATTGACTGACTGACTGACTGACTGACTGACTGACTGACTGATTGATTGACTGACTGACTGACTGACTGATTGACTGACTGATTGATTGACTGATTGATTGACTGACTGACTGACTGACTGACTGACTGACTGATTGACTGACTGATTGATTGACTGACTGACTGACTGACTGGCTGACTGATTGACTGACTGACTGACTGACTGATTGACTGACTAACTGACTGACTGACTGACTGACTGACTAACTGACTGACTGACTGACTGATTAATTGATTACTTATTTGCTTGCTTACTTGATTGATTAGTTGACTGACTGATTGACCGATTAATTGATTGCTTATTTGTTTCCTTTCTTGATTAATTGACTGACTGACTAATTGATTGATTGATTGATTGCTTGCTTGCTGGATTAATTAATTGACTGATTAACTGATTGACTGACTGACTGACTGACTGACGGACGGACGGACTGACTGAATTATTGACTGACTGACTGACTGACTGACTGACGGACGGACGGACGGACGGACGGACTGAATTATTGACTGACTGACTGACATGCAGGCGTGTACGTGTCTTCGCTGTGTAAATCACGATCGAAACGTGTGCGTGTCTCTGCTGTGTAAATCACGATCGAAACGTGTGCGTGTCTCTGCTGTGTAAATCACGATCGAAACGTGTGCGTGTCTCTGTTGTGTAAATCACGATCGAAACGTTTGCGTGTGTCTGCTGTGTAAATCACGATCGAAACGTTTCTCTTGCCCAATAAAAAACATTTGCAACTCCTGTTGTCGTTGTATTTTCCTCCTATTTTGAAAATAAATAACACAGCTCAATGGGGATTTTTTGTTATTCATTTTGTACAGCCAAAAGCGTCTCTTCGTCAGGTTTATTCATCAAGTAGTCAAATTGTACCCCGATCGTTGCTTGACGCTGATACCAGTACTACAGTTATCTTGTTTTACTGAAACTGAATGCAGCAAGGAATTTTGGCTCAGCCTTCTTACCTCTTTAACCCCAAACATACCCCGTTCATTTGAGGTAGGGAAACCTGGTGATCTACCGTGGAAAGTAGTTCCTTTAATCCCACTGCCCAAAGAAGTCGAAAGTTATGGTAAGTAGTATTTGTTCGACTGTCATTCGTCACATTTGGATGATAATTTTTGTAAATACTGAATATGCTGGTTTTTCAGCCATGACTTCTATACAGGTCAGAGAATATTAATGAAACGTTAACTTCGTGACTTTTTATTTGGAATCTTTTGATATATAATCTATTACTCTACAATGTATACTGTTACCATGGTAACCAAGAAATTAATGGCAGCTGTTTTTGCATTTTTAGTTTTTTGGATTTTCAAAAACTTTTTACACTTTTAGCTTTGTTGTTTTTATGATAAAAACATTAGGATTTTCAAAACAAAACTTGATTTGTGGAAATTTATGCTATTTGGTAAGATTATGTTAGAAATGGTGTATTATAGGTAAAGTATAAACATTTTGAAAAAATGTTTCCGCAATTATGTTTTTTGTACATATATTCATTATATGTTGCTATACAGAAGTATAGCACCTTGTTTTTCTGTATATGTATGGAGTTTCTTTTACTAAAATTATTAAAATGCGACCGAGATAAAATATATTTCAATTGTAGCTTTACACAAAATTCTGCAAATTCCAAGCAGTACACGTCAAATAATAAAGATATATAACCTAAATTGACTATTTATATTTCCTATCCGATAATTTTGCTTTTACTGTAAACATCAACAATAAATATTCAATGCTGTCATACCATAATCATTATAAAACTTTACCTATCACAAAGTTAAGTCTCTCTCTGCCTTTTTCATCGAACTAACTCGAAATCATAGTTCTCATTTTGATTTCAGAGACAGAAATCACAATTTGCTACAACGTTTAACAACATTCAAACTTGAGACGTCATGACAACACAATTGAAAATTGATACCACTATTGTGTAGCTCTTACAACGTTTATCAATTGACCGAATCGAAGTTTCACAAGTTTTGGATGAATAGCATGAAAGTTACGGTGGGGAGTGGGGGTTGATCAACCCCACTCCCCACCCCCAAGGCTGTTAAAAATCAAAAAAGCCTAGGCTAAATAAAGTTCACCACACGGGGGTCATTATTTTTTAAAGTATTCTTTATAAGACAAAACTTTTGTCTTAATTGGTGAAAAAAGAAAGATTTCTATATTTAGTTGTTTTGGACTTTTTACCACTTTAAATTACAATTCATTTTACAGGGTTCTTGAAAACTGCTCATTTACCCGAAATTCGCAAAGAGACGAGATACGACTCGGTTGATCAGTACCTCCATACATACTTCACATTATTTCGAGAAGAATGTTTCTTCCAGCTGAAGAAAGGCATCCAGAGTGTTGCCAATGGAAAGCTTGACCCAAGAGACATAACATTATACCGGTAAGTTTATTTAAAAAATGCATGGACGACATCTTACTTTGTAAATACAAATCTATCTATCTACTTATTAGCAAAGTGCCCATCCACCTACCATCTATTATGCCCTATTGTCATTTATAACTTTCTTGTTAGCATATATTGCAGATGAAGAAATATATTACATTGATATACTATTTCTTTAGCTATTTACTTTTTTTATCTTCTGATAACGGCTTTCTTAATACGCATAATATAAATGTCTTAATTTCATACTAAACTGCATGAACCATAATAAAACTAACAGCGGCAAAAGCAAAGCATACGTTGCCATATAGTCAACGGAGCTAGTTAAATCTATATTTTTTCCTTTCCCTAAATTCATGGTGTTTATTTGCATTCAAACAGATTTTTTTCTTGAAGGGTTTCGCTTGAGAATATCGAGTTTGTTTCAAGGCCTTATGTTGAAGGCATCTCACTTGGTCTCAAGATTTACGACAAGAATTCTGAATTGCCGAGCACGACCAACATTGAATTGGAGTATGTATCTTTTTGCCGTATAGCAGATAATTCTATTAGTTATGCAATGGGTTCTCCTGGGATACTTTGGAATATGCTTCGCGTTTCTTGTACTTTCCGTATAAGTGACAAGTGCCATTTCTAACAAAGAACTTTAGATTCGACTACGAGAAAGAGTGGCACGCGCTCTAACCAACAAACTCGTTGTCGAGTGGACAATGTTTGCTTGAAGTCATGTCCTGTCGACAACGTAGTCAGATCTAAAGATCTCTAATCAACAACTTATTTATTCCTCGGATGGTATAATAATTATTTATAATGGTAAAAGGTAGTATAATTATGCGTAGGTAAAACTCAAGTTACTTAGAACTAGATAAACTAACAGAGCTATGTAGCCAGTTCTAAAAACATCCATACAATACACCTCAGTGGGATTATGAATCAAGTAGATACTTTGATTGGATCGAATCATTAACTGAAGTTTTTGCACAGTATTGTGGCGCTTGAACTTTTAAATTTAATCATTTATGGTTGTGTTTCAAAACTTTGTTCTGTTGACTGAAATGAATAGTATTTAACTTTCCAGAGTTTTTCTGATTTAATCTTAAGTAGATGATAAGAATTCTTGCTAACTGGTGTGGTATTCATATTGATGCAGTTTGTGCATAGGTTTGAAGAAATCATTGAAAGCAGGCGTAAGTGTTTCCGTTTGTAAGTCATACATAAACAGGTATCTTATGCCATAAAAACAAAACTAACAGTTGTCACTTTCAATTTCCTTTTTCGCTTCATATGTTTTTGAGAAAATATTTTTTACTTCATGCAAGAAACTTTCACCATGTTGGCCAAAAACTTTGGCACCATAAACGTATGCATACGGTTTTGGCGCCATTTCAGAAACGTACGCATACAATTGTGGCGCAATTTCAGAAACGTACGCATACAATTTTGGCGCCATTTCAGAAACGTACGCATACCGTTTTGGCGCCATTTCAGAAACGAACGCATACAGTTTTGGCGCTTTTTCAGATTGGATACTTACCGATTAATATCGCTGAGCATACAACGGTTCTCCCAAACTCTGATTGGCTGTATTTTTAAGGCATCAGATAAAATGTTTTATTAAAAACTGGATCATTGGATAATGCAAATCAAGACTTTTTATTGGCTAAAGCCATTATGGTATATAAGCCAATATATCATAATCTAGAAATATGGTAAGCGTACGCGTCAGCTTAAAATTAAAAGAGAGCTAAAAATTATCCTTCAAAAAACAAAGGCGGCTGGCGAAAATTGCTTGACAAACGTAAACTTGACAAACTGGACGTGGTATAATCGTCATATTTGTTAATTCATTCAGTTTTTACAGTTAACTTTTTTATAAACATGTGACATCATAATCATTGTCAAGAAATGATTTAAACCGGAAATTATATGTAAGTTGTAACATGCTTTCGTCTTGAGGTCGTTTTTAATAAAACTCGTTGGATATGGGATAATTATTGCCAACCAGGCCCTACCGTTAGCTATCTGCCATCTCATATCCAAAGCGCGATCGTGGAATAATTGTTAAATATTCTTTTTTCTTCTCAGTGATCTGTATATATAATTATCAATTATTTTTATTATTGTTTTATTCTGTTTGTTTTGGTTCTACTGCAATCTGAATTGCTCTATTCTTTTCTAATTTATTCTCCTCGATTTCCTTTTTCATTTTACTGAAAAATAATATTGCAGTAACAATATAAGTTTCTTTTTGTCCATAGGTCAAAAGAATTTTTAAAATTTGGAAATTTAGTTTGCTTATCACTGGACAAAACCTTTTGTCAGCCTGTTTGGGGCTATGTCTCACGGAATGACGAAATAGAGAGAGGGTAAGTTGTAGTATAATTTAACGTCTTTATCGGAGAAGACGTAAAGGTCTAACCATTTGCAGTTAGAGCAAAGGCAGCACTTTCTCCTCAATTATTTTAAGACCCTGAGTTGTGTTCCGGCCGGGAATCGAACCCGTGCCACCCGTACAGCAGACTGGCGTCTTACCAACTAGGTAAGTAAGTTTTTAATAAAACTCGTTGGATATGGGAGAATTATTGCCAACCAGGCCCTACCGTTAGCTATCTGCCATCTCATATCCAAAGCGCGGTGATGATAATCTGGGCGAGAATTTGAGTGATAATCACAATGACTGAGAGGATTCCTTACAAAAACATCCACTTGCTGGCAATATAATGAACTCCAAATTGTTTTCAATGCGCTCTGCTTATTGTTCGCGTTAATGGCGCGTACACAAACAAGTTTCTAGCAAAAACATTGGCGGGCGATAGAGTGCGCCTTGAGTAGATTTTCTGAGCTCCAAACCTGCTCTTAAAGCAAAACCTCTGTGAGAAGCACTGCTTTTTGGTTGCCCGTTCAGAAAACAGGGTGATTTGAAAATGAAAATGTCATTGAAATGGAAAATTACGAGTCAGGAGAGCCAAACTTTTTGCAAAACATACGATCGAGTAGATGATTTTCATGACAAGGACCCTCGAAATTTTTGCACTTATATGCCGAAGCGGCTCGTGCAATTTCTGCTTTTTGAAAAACTCACTCGTGCAAATTAATTTTAAATTGAACTCGAAACCGTATGATTACCTATACTTATTAAAAGTTCTTTGCTATTTTCAAGTATCGAATGGTTCAGAAAACTCACGAATTTTAATAAAACAATTATACCATTCGCGCTTGTTGGATATGAGATGACTGTACGTGGTCTTCGGTTTTGTCTCTTCTTCTCATTTCTTTCAATTTCAACGCTGCGCCGATTAAATCGCATATTCTACCTAGTAACTAAAGCTGGCCATTTTGTATCTATTTAACACTGAGTTCTTTATTACTGTTTGTTCATTGCACATCTAGAACAAAACATAGTGGTGCGGCTGGTGTTTGAACTCATGAAAGGTAAGACAATTCAGGATTCTCCCCATAAAAAGTATTACAGATAAAAAGTCACGTTTGACCAATTAGCACGAACAGCCGAGGTCTGAATATGTTGAGCAGGGGCACTAATATTCTGAATACGTTGCTATCAATAGGCGTCATATTCAGTGCGGCACAGAGTGTTTTACAGCTGAATTACAAGCTTTCAAAAGTATTCTTTCTGGTTAAAAGCACACGGGGAGAAAGCCAGCCTAGCTTGGAGTTCTAGTCATTCTCAAAGGCGAAAACAACGAGCGATGAAAGTGGGCCGCGGAGGGAATGGGGAGAGAGCACGAGTTTGTTGAAATTTGCGATTTCAGCCAATGGAACATTGAAGGCCGCAGACTTTAAATATTTCTCCCTTGAGAGCGGGGATTGGAGGCTGGCGCTCTTTTCGCTCGCGGCTCGCTACGCTTCGTCGACTCGCTCATCGCCTCACTCTTCGTTCTCGCGTCTTCGCCGCTCGTTGTTTTCGCCTTTGAGAATGACTAGAATGCCAAGCTACGCTGGCTAATGGGGAGACAGTTTACCCGACAGTCAAACACCGAAGATGGATTCAACAGTTGATTGATAAAAACCTGGAATCCTGAGGGTTAGAATCTGGAATCCAAAGAGTTTTAAATCAGGAAGCAGATGGTTGGAATCTGAAATCCATAGGGTTGGAATCTGGAATCAGAGGGTTGGAATCTGGAATCAGAGGGCTGGAAGCTGAAATACAAGAGGGCTGGAATCTGGACTCTAACACTGTAGAGTGCACCCATTGGCTCCAAATCTCAAGTTAATAACACATTTTTAATTTTTTAGTCAACTGTACACTTGTGGTATAAATTCCTTTAAGTTGTTCTTGCTAAACTAGTGGGTATCTGATTAATTTTTTTTTCATAGAAAACGTTTTTCACACAATTTTAATACTGATAATAACACATCAAAGCGTGCACAAAGTATATGCAGACTGGGAGTTTACCATGTCATTCAACTACATGACGACTAAATGGCTTACATTCTTTATGAAAGAATAAGTGAAAGCTAAAGGCTCAAAGCGGTTCACGGAACCGACGCTTATCTCCGGTTTTTGTACATGTAGTGTTAAGCGGATAAGAGTCTTCAACTCCCCCTGGACAGGACAGTAGTCAATCGCAGGTTATCTCCCAGCAGACGCTGGTACTCATTTACCTACCCCTTTTCTGAAGCAGAAAAGCTATAGGTCACACGAATATTCAAATTTTGACAATTAAAGCCGTGATCAAACTGGAGATGCAGTAATTGGAAAAGATCTTACAAGTGCGCCCAACAATGTTTGTCCCGGCGTTAAGCGAAAATCCATTTAGAAACAATTTTCCCGTTTTGAAGGAATTCTTTTTAGACATTACTTTTCTAAAATATATATGGAAACTTAGTTTATTTCACACTATAATATCAAAATTGATTTTCTATATAAAATGAAAAAAGATATCTTATCTTAAATTTAGTCATTACTGATGTAGATTTTAAATCAACCGCTGTTTTCGTGAAGATTTCATTTATCTTGTAGCAAAGAAAAAAAGTTAGGCTGTCATTGAAAAAATCTGTGTTGAAAGAAAATAATTCAGTCAAACCGAATTATTTTCCTTATGGAACAGTCGGCACGTCAACTTTGAGACAAAAGGTTGGGCTATAGTATAGAGGTTTAACTTTTTTTAAAATCAACAAACGGAAGTCGACATAACTTCAGAATATTAGAGAATCTTGGCGTTGATAGGAAGCGATTCCTTGTTTCTTAAGAAACCTTTCTAGAACGTCAGGCTAAAATGAGAACACGCTAAGGGCCAAAACACACCGGAAGAAGAGAAACGGCCGAGAAATATAATTTGTTTCATCAGGGGCCACATACAACTGTACTTGAGCTACATTAATATATCACAAGATCGTTTTCTTCGTATATTTTTTTGGTCCTAAATATCGAAGTCGGCACCTTCCCTGCAACGCATACCGAGTCAAAGCCAAACACGTTTGATTATATCAAGAGCATTTGAGGCAGCAAAACCCCACAAAGTTCGTAATAATGTTCAGCTTAAACCCAGCAGAAAACCTTAAAATATGAGTGATTGCAATCTAATTGAGGCCTTACCTGCTTGCTTGTACGTTAATGAGAAAGAAATGAAGTTTACTTGTTCAATTATAATGTAAATAGATTTTAAATATTTTTACCATTGCAACATCTCTTAGTAATTGTTACTTAGTTATGATAGGTATGTGTATAAGGCATGTACAAACATTTACTGAGATGGACCTTTTACCGATTCGCTAGCGGGCAACTTTAAAACTACAAGATGTTTAAAGCGCCCTATTTGAGCTAGCGGTTGCTACTTCCTGCCTCCCAAAAAGTAAAACAATATTTATACCTTTAAACATTGTTAAATTCCATAACCTTTACTTTATAAATTGAAATTGTGTATTGTATATATTCTTTTATTGAGTCTGTATAAACTGGTAATGCAGATTCAAAATGACATTTCCTAAAAAGAAATTCCAATCTTATAAATAGTGAGTCAAAACATGTGTTTAATCGTAAACTTGATTCAAAGCACTGAGAATATTGACGATTCCCTATGGAAATATCTTCGTTTCACAAGGCTTCGCGTACTTGGTTTGCGTAAAGATGTGCCTTTGGTTTTGGTTGTCCGATTTGGGTCGCGGAAGACGATGAATGAGAAATAATTACTGCAATGTTTTTTCATAACATAAAAAAGCCGGTTTTCAAGATGAACGAAGATTATTTCGCTGTACTTGCAAGGCTTGGTCCTGAGCGGTTAAACGTTTTCTAACTGAACAATAACATTATAATTCAGATAAACATCACGGCATTATCTGTTGTATAGTAACAATTGCTAAGAGATATCGGGTCTATTAGATCAAGAATGTTTCAAAGTCCATTTACATTAATGGAAGAGTAAAATTATCCGCTTTCTCTCAGTTTCCTAATGAAGAGAAGATTAGCTTAAAGGTAAGTTCTATTCTGTTACGAGTATCGTCTAAAATCGTCAAAATGTCCAAGCTGAAAGAGCAGCCTTTATAACATCAGTATACTGAACCTTGACAAGATGGTTTAGTATAGTTGGACTCGCCTTAACAAGCATTGTCCCCGAATTTAGCTGAGAACTCGAGTTGAATCAACTTCAGAGTTTTGTATCGCATTCTCGGCTTTTCCGGTGTTGCAAGGAATTTGGTTCCCCTCACTAATTTATGGTACAAAACATTTAAGCAATAAACATTTTAAGATGAAGCAAAATCAAAACCGGTAAACGGTAATATAAGAGGAAAAGGGAGAAGAGATGGAAGATGGGGGCGAAATCTTTATGAATTTGCTTTTCATTTATCAAGAGAGACGTCCAAATTATACATGCAGTTGGTGTAGATGTATAATATGAAAGTTTAGATATAGCTGTAGGTATAGACTTAGTTCAGTGTAGATGTAAGTGTAGATGTAGGTGTATAGGTGTAGATGAGAATGTAGGAGTAGATGTAGATGTAGATGATAATTAATGTAGATGTGGTTGTAGATGTAGGTTTAGATGATAATGTAGATTCATGTGTGGATGTACATATGAGTGCAGATATAAAATGTAGGTGTAGGTGTTGACGTGTGTGTAGATGTATGTGTAGATGTATAGGTGTGGATGTAGATGTAGATGCCCGGGGGGGACTCCCATATGGAACAGACGGGGATGCTAATCGGAAATTTTGAGATTAACCCATAAAGGAAACCATCTGGGTGTGGCTTAAGCAAAATTTTACCCCTAAAAGAGACCTCTTAAAAATACACAAATACGACATGCAATAAGTTTTAATGATATAAGACATAAGCATCTAATGCTTTTATTTAAAAGTAGTTTTTAAAAGCATTGTCAAAACAAGTTAAAAAGAAAATTTGACTTCTGTTTCTCTTCGCGTAATTTTGTGTTTCTTCGCGGAACTCCAAACGAGACCTTTAGCGGCTTAGAATATTGGCCCTTTCAGGGGCGTAGCTACCTGTTTGCAAATACGCAATTGCGTACCTGAAAATAATAATAATAATAAAAAATAAATAAATAAATAAATAAAATAAAAAATAAATAAATAAATAAATTTCAAGTATATTTATATTTATATATATATTTCTTTCAGTCATTTAACTTAGCCTTTTCTTTTACTTTTTTTTGTACCTGAACTACAAAATTGTTTTTCCACATCCAAATGTCGGTTTCTTTAGAGAATCGATGTGATTTCGTCG
>JAOTRI020150574.1:0-10239 GCA_028564885.2 Zoanthus sanctaehelenae
ATTAAAGTTGGAGGCGGTTTTCTTTTTTCTTTTCTCCTTGTTAGTAAAAATAATACATTTTTTGACGGCAAGGAGACTGTCAAATTCCCAGAGGAGGCGGCTCATTGAGCCGGCAACCGGCTCATTTTGAGAAGGCGGTTGCACCATTAAAAATCTTTAATGAAGTAAAGTGCATGTATGCTACATTGTGATATTCTACACAGTAATTGAATTTTAAGATAAATTGTGGATGCTCATCGAGTGTCATTGGCGTAGCCAGCCCGTAGGCCTTATTTTAACTTTCAGTCCCAGTTGTATTGCTAAATTCTTTCAACTTGTTTCCCTACATTTCATTGCGAAAGTTTGAGAGAATTTTACTTTTCATCTTATGTGGTTTGCTTTGTTTGATCAATTCTCAATTTCTCATTGCCAAATGTTTTATTCCATATGTGTTATGTAAGGAGAAATTGGGTGTTGGTAATTGATTGCGACTGAAAGGGTTAAATAAAAAGAAAATAGTGCTTGTTGTAACTTTTTTTATAACGAATACTGCGTGGTAAAATACTCGTGGATCTCGATGTGTCTGGCACGTTACGTGAGACATTGGAACAGTGCAGCCCACAGGAATTCCCTAACATTACTGGAGCCTTCACTGCCCTCCTCACACTGCCGATCACCACTGCAACAGCAGAAAGGCCGTTCAGTGCTTCGTAGAGATTGAAGACATATTTCCGCTCCACCATGAAAGAGGAAAGGCTCTTATATAGATACAAACGTAATCGTCAATGAGTTTGATGCAGCTTCACCAAGGCGACTGGTGTTGCTGTTTTACTTGGACATGAAGAAGTGATTTTTGTTACAATTTGCTTGTGCTCTACTTGTCTGGTTTGGTATAGATAACATAGACCTTATTCATAAATGGCGGCCGTTTTAATATCCTCTTGTCTTGTCAAATTGGCCCTACTAGCCTCGTTCTTGGGTTAAACTTTCAAAAGAATATGTTACTCAAAACGATTCTAGTAGGACCGATACAAAAGAATATCGAAATCGCCGCCATTTATGAATAAGGTCTATAGATTGACAAATCAATTTCCAAATCAATTTCCAAATCCGTATATTTTCAAATGATTATCAAATGATTATCAAATGCAATAACTTACTCTCAACGTTATCCTTCTAGAAATACGATTTCCTAGGCCCTGAACAATTGAAAACAATTTTACGTTATTAGCACAGGAGGAACATTTGTGCTAGGTTTTATGATTTTAGTGCATTTCCGGCGATTTTAGAAACATAATTTTCAAAATTTTCCTTAGATAACATGTCCCCGGTCCCATCTAAAAATGCTCGCACCTTTGGCACTTGCTCGGTTATGGGTCTTCAAATTTTTTCAGATCCTTGGTACGCCACTGAGTGTTCCGAACCCATCAGCTTCATTCGACAAATATTGGCTAACCCTCCTCCCCGGGGATGAGTTAGTCACCAACATAAGGTGTATGGGTACATACTGCCCTGTAAGGTATGGTTTTTTTAGAGTTTTGGTATCATTTTATTGCATTGGCTTCTATTACTTAGTGTTGACAACGGATTTGATGAGCACGATATACCGTATGATGTCCTATGGTTAGATATTGAACATACGGAAGGAAAAAAGTAAGTTCTAGTTAAAAATTAATGCTTGCTATATAGCTATTAACCCTTTCACTCCCAGTTGAATTATTAAGTATTAACTACTTGAGCCCATACTTTTCATTGAACTGGCTTTTCTCTTTTAATCAATAGTTTGCTTTGTTTGATCAATTCTCATTTTCTCATTACCAAATGTCTTATTTTGTATATGTTATGTGGGGAGAAATTTAGTGTTGATAACTGATTGGGGGTGAAAGGGTTAATATGTATTAACTAACTGCGTTTTTGGGTATGTATAAAATGTATTTATCCTTCCAATGATGGTAAAAAATACAGTTATGTTACCGCTATGTTTACGGTTTAATTAAAGTAATAACCACTTTATTTATCATCAGTTGCGAAGGAAGTGGTTGCCCATTCTTTCTAGCGCCCATTCTTCCTAGCCAGAGGCTCATATTTAATCGCTCGGCGGCTCAGATCTTGCCTTTCAGTTGGCGTAAAAATCGAATTTTCTAAGGGAGGAAAACTGGATTACCTGGAGAAAAACCCTCGGAGTCAGAATGAGATCGACAAATCAACAAACACTAGCCCAAATGCGAAGCATTGAAATCGTTCCCCACCCATAGAGGTGGAAGTTGCAAGTGATGATTACTACGCCAAAATGACTCCTGTTTTAAGGCTTAAGAAATCTATTCCGGTTTCTCCTTGACCGAGCCTGTGGGGCTGGTATCTACCATAATTTAGTTAATAAAAACTTTGGTCCTTTTTTATGTATCTATTCCATTTTCTTGTAAAATATGGTAAAGAGGTGCGATGTAACTTTGCACATGTATATAGAAAAAGGTACGAACTTTCACTACTAAATTCTTGTATAAAACACCGTTATGCCACATTCTGCCTTGTGTAAATTGTTGGTTTTTATATGTTTTTGTGCCAGTTAAGGTTAGCGTTGTGATTTGATACACTGTAGAATCAAGTGACAAATCCAACTTAGGGGATGGGGGAGAAGCAAGCATTATGGACGTTGTAACTTCTGATTAAGTGTTAACTTTGTAACAAGTTATTTTGTGAGGAATTGCTAGCTTTCCGTCGCTAATTGAAGCAAGGTTTAGATTTTTTAGTTTAGTTTTGAATAAAGTTTGCCCAGGATTAAGAATCGGCTTGATGATTTTGTTCTTAATATTTCAGGTACATGACGTGGGACCATCATAAATTTCCCTCTCCAGATGTGATGCAGAAAAGTTTAGCTGCTAAAGGGAGAAAGGTGTGCATGATTTTTTAGTTTTATCATAAGTCATTGTTGAGTATCATTTCCATCAACCTTATCACCAACATAAACAGTATGCCCCAATCACCATAGACCTGTTTCATAAATGGCAACCGTTAAGTATTCTTTGTCTTTATTCATATTAGCCTCACTAGCATCGTTTGTGATAAAATATTCTTTTGAATTTTCTGCTTGAACAAGAGGCTAGTGAGGCTAATTTGAATGAAAAGAAATAAATACTAAAATGATCGCCATTTATGAAAGAGGTCTATCGTATGTATCATCTCCCAATCATCAACTTCACGTTTACCATTACCATTGTCTTCAGTATCATCTTCATCATCATTTTCATAATCATCATGCATGTCTTTCATCTGTATACTTCATGGCAGTTATACATACCATCGACACGCCTTGCCCGTCATCTCAGTTTCATTGTCATTAGAACTATCTTGCTATAACCAAAATCTGATCATCTCTGTCATGTTCATCATCACTTTCATCTGTTTATTGTCTTATCATTCCTACCATCATCATGCCTTCATCTCTGTTATTGCCATCACCATCAGCTCTATCATTGTCATTATTACGATGCTCCCCGCTCAGCTATCGTCCATATCATCTTAATCATCGCCATCACCTCTGTCATTGCCATTACTATCATCTCTATCTTTATTACCATGCCTCTATCATCTCCCAATCATCAACTTCACATGTACATTTATCATCGTCCTCAACATCATCATTATCAATATCATTTGCCATTGTCATCATTATCGTCTTTTATCAATATCGTCGTCGATGCTATCATCCTGATCATTTTCATCGTATTCATCATTATCTGAAATTGCCTTCTCATCATGCATATCATCACCATTATTTCTGTATGTCACCATAAAGTCTAGATATTTGTCTTGATCTCTGTCATTGGTATCGTTTTGACACTGGTGCCTTTTCCATTTAGCAATATCCTCACTTCTGTCTCCATTCCATTTATTTTCACTGATTCACCTTTAGTATCATGTATATGATACAATTCCCAATATTATCACCAAATCTGTTTTCGTTTAGACTATCCTATCTTCATTGCTTCCTGCTGGGCCTAGTTGTTCAAAGACGGGTTAAGTTTAACCCTGGGTTAAACAAAAATTCAAACAGTAAATTCTTTAAAAAAAAGGTAAACGGTTATTTATGAAGACTATTTGGATTTTTCTAGGAAAAGTCTTGATAATCCAAACATTACAGCTAAAATCTCTTGTTGTAAGATTGGAAACAAGATCGTGGGTTAAACATTTAACCCTAGGTTAGTGCTAATAGGCTTTGGAACAACTGGGTCCTGGACGTTTACTTCTACATATATAACGCTTTTCAACCACATTACGAACTGGGTACAAACAGGATTCTGCTATCCCTTAACCATCTTCAATGGCGCAAGTGAAGGTACAGTTAATGGTAATAACAGTATAAAAGAATGACGAACTTGTCTACTAAGCGAGGGAAAAAAGGGATTTCTATGAAAAATGAAATTTTAAATTTTCTTTTACAATTATTGATTGAGAGAGTGAATGATAATAATTATAATAACTTTATTTTTTATTCAACGAAAAAATTCATTTAGATATGACCTAATGCTCAAAAATTTGCAAATGTTCTTTTCTTTGGAGTTGATAATGATAGTATTGGTACAAAAAAGATGGTGCTTCGTAAGGCTTTACATATCAAGGTGCTTCTGGATTTGCGCAGCAAGGTGTTGCAAAGTTTCAACGACATAATGACCACTTAGTTTGCTATAAAGTTCTTGGGCTTACAAGACAACATACAGCACTTTCTGGCTGAATATGTATTATTATTTTGTTATTAATGCAAATACTTTTAACAGATGGTAACTATTATTGATCCGCACATCAAGCGAGAAGGAGGTTATCATATTCATGAGGTTTGTGAGTTCAAAGCCAGGTTGTTGTCAATTTATTACTATAAGACACCTTTAATTATATTATCTTTTATAACTTTCAAATATTTGTCTTCGTCTTTGTACTTTAGCTGAAGCTTTGCACCAACGTATGAATCGAATTCGAACTTTTATCCTTCCTTTATCCAGAACCACAAGGTCCCCAGTTCGATCCCGGCACTTTGCCGAGATTTGAATATTTGTGTTGCCTTCTTTTCCGCCTAAGCCAACTCAGCTTTCCATCCTCCCGGGGTAGCTAAATGAGTACCAGCGTCCGCTGGGAGCTAACCTGCGATGGATTAGTGTCCTGTCCAGGGGGAGTCAAAGACTCTCATCCGCTTAACACTACAGAAACCGGCCAGATAAGCGCCGGCTCCATGGGCCACTAGGCTCGAAAGGATTTAGCTAGCTAGCTTAGCCGCAGTATTTACCGGCATAGCCGAAGTCACGGGTTCGAGTTCCGCTATGTCTAAACTTTTTTCAAGCATCTCTCTCGCAATCGATTAAGTTGCGTTCATAACAGTAAATATCAGTCTATAACGTAGTAAATATCTTAGATAGATATTTACTAAACATAAAGCGAAGACAAAATCCATGCACATGAACCATAAAATGAAATTAAGAGATATTTACGTTATATTGTAACCTATTTATATTTTCTTAGTACCAACCCGTTTTATAAAATAACTTGGGAATTACGTGCGTTTTTATTGGTCTACATATTTTAAGCTATACATGCCGTTGCTCTGACTCAGGTCTAGTCTATATTTTAAAATCTTATGACGGTTGCTCTGGTGCAGGTAAAACGTTTGATTTAAGGTCTGAACGTGAACGACGACGGCTCCGAAAAATCATTTTACTGGTTTACTCTTAATTTCATTGCATGGTTCATGTGCATTCGCTTTATGTTTAGTGAATAGAAAACCGATTAAATGTGTCTTCATGAAACTAAATAAATACACAGAAAGATTTTGCAGTTACGTGCTCGTTTTCCTGATAACATTAACAAAGGTCTGTTCACGTTGTAATTTAAGCACGTGTACTTGCGAACCTCAGTACGTTCCAACGTGCAGTTATTGTATTTACTATTTACGGTCCCTATTAGCAACGAGAACTGCAACACCAACCACAAAGAACAATAGTAAATACAATTAGTACACGTTGGAATGCACCAAGCTTAACACCTGCACGCAATTGTCGCTAGAATCATAACGTAAAAAGACTTTTTTAAAGATGTTGGGAATACCTCGTAGTTTAGAAAAAACTGTTTTAGTATATGTTTAGCTTGATGGAGAAACATTTCATCATTTTTGTATTTATAAAGGCAAAGAAACAAAAACCCAATGACTACCTTTTTGTTTTTTTTTGGTTTTATATATTTATTTCTTTTTTCGTAATTTATCTTTTAATTTTTTGTATAATTTACTGCTTATTTGTTATTTACATGTTGTATCATATTTCGTTTATTGTCTTTCAACGGTTTTAATTTTTAAGATTTTTTACGAGCTTTTCCTTATATATATATATAACTTTTGTTTGTGTAAAGATATCCTTATAACCTGATGAAGATCGATCTGGCCGATCGAAATATAGTTACTTAAATTTATTCTCGTTGTTCGTCAATTTTTCCTATTTATTTCTTTTAAAATTAGAATGTATTTCAGAAATCAAAGGGTTAAATTTTAGAGATGATAACCTATTCGCATCGAAAATAATTCGACCGTTTAATTGTTCAAATAAAGCTAGTTTAAAACCTTCATTGTCAAGATGGAAAAACGGTAATTCTTTTTTCCTAAAACGTGCATTTAGAATAATAAACTTCAAAAAGTCCTTACGATGCACATACCAATTAGAAACGTTCTGACTATTAACACACCTTAACTGTATTCAGTATTCATTTATTTACCATTGAATTTACATTCCATCACATTTTGTATCTATTAAATGGCAAGGATGTCTGATAGAAAACCTATGGTTTAATATTCAAGAAATCAGACATCCTCAGTCTAATTCAGTTGCATTTTATGATGTTGTAAGGATGGTTTAAAATTTACATTATACTGATATAGCTACGATATAACGCGAACTCTAATTGGTTCCAATCTATGCTTTATTACACCGATAAAGTCGTAGTTTTTGCTTGCTTGTTTTGCCGCTTGTTTTGCTATATCATAAAAGCATTAGAGCACAACTTTCTATGATTTTTGGGCGAAATAGAGCACTTACGTTGTTTGGAGAGACACTCGAAACTTTCCTGCGGCTCGTGACTTTACAACGTTCTCATGTCTCTCCCAACATCACGCCGATAAAGTCATGGAAAGTTGTGCGCTAATGCTTAAATAAAAAATAAACAGCAAAAGCATTAAAGTGCACATATCGGATAGAGACTTTGGGTTCTACATTCCATTCTGATGACAGCAAACTCGGAACTTGCTACCACTTCATCAAATATTTCTTTTTTGGATTCAATTGGAACAGAAAAAACCAAAAAATAAAAAGAATAAAATCCGACTACACAGGTAGGTCACTGAGATTAATTTTTGACAACCCATGACCTTGGTTCCGAGTTTGGGGTCATTAGGTATTATGCTAATACTCGGCGAAGAGCTTCAAAAGCAGGAATAATGCATGTTTTGAAGATGAGTTTGTATAAAAAAAGAACTTCATTTAGAATAGAAATATCCGATTGATACACTTTAATATATAAGTAGTTGTGTGAAATCTTGCAGAGTGTGAGAGATACACAAGTTAAATGGTAGATCGTCAATGAAATGTGACTTGTCATGACTTAAGATCAACAAACACTTTTAACTTAAAACAGTAAGTTGTTTAGTTGAAAATCAGTTATTTTACCTACATTGTCATCACCTGCTAAACATCAAAATGATCCAATCATGAATGCAAGATGGTAATGGACTATTAAAATGTAAGAGGTGTGAACAAATACCTAGGTACAGATAAAAACCAGTTCCACACGAGCACACTCCATAATTGCAGTAACGTTGGCATCCTCCGTTGCTCTGACCACACTGTCTAGATTCTGACAAGCCGGAACAGGTTCTCCCGCCATGTTGCGCATAAGTTTCTACAGAGCGATATCGATGTTGCCATCCCATAGAACAAGACTGTGAACACGATCCCCACGATGACCAGGCTAAAAACAATTTAAAAAGATTCAATATGATTTTAATGTGCTGTATTACACTAATAAGGAGGAAACTCTCTGAAAATTATAATATTTGTTTTCAAGATTATGTTTCTTGACACGAATAGAATAAAAAGTATTTTCAAGGTTTAAGAAAATACAAGTGTTTTGTTTACAAATAGACGTACACGCAGCTGGCCACATGGCATGAAAACGAAACAAAAGTTGTACTTTTCTCTTAATTACTCATCACATCAAAACGTATGCATTTTAGTTAAATAGTCGTAAGTTTGCTTTAATATTTAATTGTGATATACAGTAATCGGGTAACTATTATTGTAACTAATAATTTCTAACGTGGGAGTACAGGAGTACAGAGCCCTACGATAGTATTAAGGCGATGCAAATCTCGAGTGTTTATAAGAGATGTAATTTAGGGATTTTCTAGCCTATCGGAGGTGCACTCAGAACTGAATCGAAACTTCAGCCAATTGGAGTATGTTTAAGATGTACGTAGCGTTAGGCGGCGTGGTTCCTCGGCTAAATAATTTCAATTGTATGGAGAAGTTGTGCTTGCTTCATGTGGAAAGGTATTAAAGGAAATCAAAACGATCTTTTCGCGTTCTTTCGCGAAGTTTATTTTTTCTGATAACTTTGGGCTTTGTAAACTGGAATCATGCGGTTTGATCGTGTTTAATTTCTGTGGAAAGTTATTTTAGGCAAGGAAACCAAAATGTTCTTTTCTTGTTCATTTATGAGCCATTTTTATAATCTCACATTATTTTTAATATTTATATCAGCGACTTTTTCATTTCAAGTTTTTGTATTGCTCGATGGCACTTAGCGATAGCCACCACTAAAACTGAGTACAGTGTAGAAACAGTAGCAGGGTTATCAAGCCCCAAAATATTTAATAGTGAAGAAATAACAGGAAAGGGACGTCGTGACGTCACAAGAATGTACAAGGTATTCAATGATGTCATATCCGGTATGACCTAATAATTTATGATCGATGGTGTCATAACAAATATGACGTTACGTGCAAAAAGCGCTCGTTTATTTTGTTTAATATGTACGTTCTGAAAGAAAAAAAATAGTTTGACAAATGAAATCATTAATGAATTTACCTGAACTCGTACTCTAAAATTAGGTCACGAATACATTGGTAAACTGCAAAATTGACTTTTATATTTTTTAAAAAAAGCTTGGAAAGCTCTTCACTTTTCGTTACCCCGAATGGAGACACAGAGAAACCGAGAAAGGAAACAGAGAGGAAAAGACAAAAATAGAAACAAAGAGGAACAAAGAAACAGGAATAGAGACACAGAGGAACTGAGAAAGGAAACACAGAGGAAAAGAGAAATAGAGACAAAGAGGAACTAAGAAACAGGAATAGAAGCACAGAGGAACTGAGACAGGAAACACAGAGGAAAAGAGAAATAGAGACAAAGGGAACAAAGAAACAGGTATACAAGCACAGAGGAACTGAGAAAGGAAACACAGAGGAAAAGAGAAATAAAGACACAGAGGAACTAAGAAACAGGAAGAGAAGCACAGAGGAACTGAGAAAGGAAACACAGAGGAAAAGAGAAATAGAGACAAAGAGGAACAGAGAAACAGGAATAGAGACACAGAGGAACTGAGAAAGGAAACACAGAAGAAAAGAGAAATAGAGACAAAGAGGAACAGAGAAACAGGAATAGAAGCACAGAGGAACTGAGAAAGGAAACACAGAGGAAAAAAGAAATAGAGACAAAGAGGAACAGAGAAACAGGAATAGAAGCACAGAGGAACTGAGAAAGGAAACACAGAGGAAAAGAGAAATAGAAACAAAGAGGAACAAAGAAACAGGAATAGAAGCACAGAGGAACTGAGAAAGGAAACACAGAGGAACAGAGAAATAGAGACAAAGAGGAACAAAGAAACAGGAATAGAGACACAGAGGAACTGAGAAAGGAAACACAGAGGAACAGAGAAATAGAGACAAAGAGGAACAAAGAAACAGGAATAGAAGCACGCTAATTCAGATCTTTTGTTTAGTCATGCCAATATGCGTTTTTAGCAACCAAATACAAACTGCAATAACATTTTATTCGGCTTGACTGCCACCGAGCGCAAAACACGAGTAATGTTCAAGTAACCTTTATTTTATATATTAACCCTTTGACTCATAAAAGAGCCTAAACCGCCAGCACGATATGGTACTGAATTAAAGAATTCAATCTTTCTTAAACAAGAAAACTATGTTTCGACTCTGGTTTTAAATCA
>JAOTRI020150585.1:0-10239 GCA_028564885.2 Zoanthus sanctaehelenae
GACGTCACAAATTTTGTTAAGCATTTATAGCATTTCGTGATTTCTGTCAGAAATGAGCATGAGAACTATAAATTCGAGTTATTTCGATGGAAAAGATAGGGAGAGACTGATAGCTAAAGTTTTATAATGATTATGGTATGACGTGTTGATGACGAAATCCCACAATGCATTGTGACTCCTAAGATTTATTGTTTGTGTTATCGGATTTGTAAACGTAAGAAATTTTCAAAAACTAGAAAAAAGTCACAAAACAACATAATGTTTGCAAAAATCCCTATTCAAGAAAAAAATTGTAATTACCGAAAAAATTTGGTGTTGCCATGACAACATCGAGTTTTTATGAAAATGATCGGATAGGAATTCTAAATAATCAATTTAGGTTATATATCTTCATTATTTGATGTGCATTGCTTGGAATTTGCAAAATTTTGTGTAAAGCTCCAATTGAAATATGTTAAGGGAGCCATTGCCCATGGCAACAACAAAAAACTGCTTTATCTCGGTCGCATTTTAAAAATTCTAGTAAAAGAAATTGCATACAGAAAAATAAGGTGCTATTCTTCTGTATAGTAATATATAGTAAATATATGTACAAAAAACAAGGAAAGTTTTTTCAAAGTGCTTATACTTTACCTATAATAACCCATTTCTGACATAATCCTATCGAATAGCATAAATTTCCACAAATCAGGTTTTGTTTTGAAAATTCTGTTTTTATTATAATTACAAAGTTAAAAGTGTAAAAGTTTTTGAAAATCCCAAAAACTAAAACTGCAATAACAGCCTTTCATTTATTGGTTATCATGGTAACAGTTTACATGGTAGAGTAGTAAATTGTATATCAAAAGTTCCTAATAAAATTTACGAATAAGTCACCAAGTTTCATTAATATCCTCTGAACCATACAGAAGTTAAGGCTGAAAAACCAGTTCGGGGTGGAATCAACGCCCATCCCCACCCCCGCACCCCCATAGGGTTAAGAGCTGCCTAACAGCACCATGTCATCATGTTCATAGAACTGAAGTCGGTTTGTTAATGCATGAAGAGTTGTCGTTAACTCTCTCAGTACCAGGGAACAGTCCTGTACCATGCCAAATTCGATACCCTATATCTACCCTATTATATCGCAAACCTTAGGCAGATATGATACTGTGTCCCAGACTCCATTTTCCCATCGGGCGGCTGGGTACGAGTTGAGTAAAAATTTTGGAATCTAGAATTAATCAGGAATTCAGGTTTAATTTGGCTAAAGTTTAGAATACACCGACACTGTCTTTTATAACATGTTGATTTATTCTGCGCGTTCGTCGTTCTCTAGAAACAAATGCGCAGAATTATATTAAGGACAATCCATGGTTTGAGTCGTGAAATGAATGCAGAATGGTCAAAGATATGAAATTGAAAGGGAGAGCCAAGCTGAAAGTTAGTGTAAGATCTATCTTGGAATCTGGAATACTTAAAGAGCGTTTATTTAGTTCTTTTAAAATTCTTAAATAATGCCCGAAGTTTTAGCAGCGACGGTCTGAAACTGACAAAACCACGCGCTACAGATACCATAGAGTATTAGAAAGTCTTCGCAATGGTGGATGCAATAATATATGCGAAAACAATCTAACTTATATTACTGTACTCCGGAGGACAAGAAGATAAAAAGGAGAAACATGTAGAAAAAAGTTAAATTGTTCAAAATCAAAAACTTGATATAATAATGTAAAAAGAGATTTTTCGAACGTTATTCCTTATAGTGATAATGAAGTGGTTAATATATATTTTTTTTGATATGTTGTGATCACGTGACGTGATATTCCTCGCTACCAGTCGCTTTTTGCCTTTCCTGCTTGGATGCAAACAGAATTACTGAGTTAAATTTTTTCTATCACAATGAAGCCATTCGTTCACCGAGTTTTGGCCTTTCTTGCGGTAGTTTGGATCGATTTGCACGTGACCGAAGGGTTTTGTGGTAAGAAAAAAAAATAGCTAGTTGAACTTCCGACATCCTCAGCTACAACAAAGTAGTACGTAGTTTCATTTTCTGCCTTATCAGCTTCAGAAAAATGGAAGGCGTTTGAATTTTGTTATTTTCGGTATTGGAAATAGGTTCAAAGCATCAGCATACTTTTATCGCAGATATAAATGGATGAATAGGAAAATATCGTAAAATTACTTAAAAATTTGAAACCAGCTGTAAAATTGCACATAGTTTTTAGGTATCCCGCAGATGAAAAGACAACAATATTGAATATTTACCGAATTCTCATCAAGCACATCTTGCTTTTACGTTCTGCATATAAAATATTTAGAAAATGTTGGAGAAGAACCCAAAATGCTTTAAAAAATCTAATGCGTACAAGTGCCGACTAAAGTCCAAAGTCAAAGTGTTTAGAATATTACATTACGCAGTATCACATTACGCAAGAAAAATATTCAAATTCAAGTTAAAAACTAAGGGGAGTAAGGGCCAGTTTACATAAAGGTTGGTTAACATGCTTGTCATAAGGCTTTTAAAATAGATAAATAATAATTTTAAGGTAATTAAAAATATAGGTAAATGGAAGATCGAAAGCTTGTAACATTCATTTTCAATGATCGTATGTTTAGTGCTTATAAAAAAGTGTAAAATTCCCTTTGTTTATCAAAATCAAAACGATGTCAGTAGGATTAGAAACTGTCATTAATTAAATACACGGGAAGATATTAAACATGTGTTAAAGTTTAGGTTACTGTATTAACATTTAAATTATACAAATACTTAAGATCATTTAAAAAAACTATAATTCTTAAATTAAATTTTCCTTAGGAGACAGATCATTAGACCTTGACTTGGTACAACTGGCAGTGCAGTCGGGGGAATGGTTAAAAAACTGGAGGAATGAAAATGGTAGATTTGGAAATGGTCATGAAAGTGCAGAAGTTTTTTTTGCCCTAAAGCTGTTGGGGTTTTCACTGAGCGATTCATCATCTATATATCTGAAATCTGAGCTTGATGAAATAGAGAATATTAGTGACATCTCTCCTGGTCAATTGGGCCACTATGTACATGGGGTTCTTTCAATTTGTGGCAATCCAAAGAAATTTCATTCACACAAGCTTGTCCGTCATTTGGTGAATGCTCTGAGTTTGTCAATAGGAACATCGGATTTTGAGTACAGCATGGCTGTTTTAGCTTTGTGCAACAGTGGCCATCATGTTAAACCACATTTTACAAAGGTATTAGCGAAGAGACTGAAATTTCTTGTTCAGCTTAAATCCAAGCAAAATGTAAACCCTTTTGAACCTGATACACTTTCAATGGGTATTGTTGCTTTGGCATGTGTTTACAAGAAAGATCCCCTGAGGAATGGACTTTATCAGGCTATCAATGAATCCATTCATTACTTGCTAGAGGAAACCCAAGAAAATGATGGAAGCTTTGGAAATGAAATCACCACTGCCTTGGTTGTTCAGGTTTGTAAAATCCTTCTGAAGAAAATATTGAAATATTGACCGTAGGAATGAATGCTGACTATGGGGTTATATGTTGACTGTGGGGTTGTATGTTGACTGTGGGGTTGTATGTTGACTGTGGGGCTGAATGTTAACAGTGGGGTTGAATGTTGGAGTGGGGTTGTATGTTGACTGTGGGGTTGTATGTTGACTGTGGGGCTTAATGTTAACAGTGGCATTGAATGTTGGAGTGGGGTTGTATGTTGACTGTGGGGCTGAATGTTTACAGTGGGGTTGAATGTTGACTGTGGGGTTGAATGAACGGCTGTGAGGTTACATGTTGACTGTGGGGTTGAATGTTGAATAAGATTGAACAGTGAATCAAGGTTAATTATTTAATGTAGAATTGAATATTAAGGAGATCTTTGAGTAGAAAAATTTGGCATGGGTGTGTGCAATCTGCAGAATTCTGAATGTACTATATGCTAACTGTTTGCTAGCAGAAAAATTAACATATTGCCAACTTCTCTATTTTATCATAGCTACTGTATACAAAATTTCACTTTGCTCCCCTTTATGAGTAATTTCTGCAGGTGACTGAAGCAAGTAGAGTTATACTGTATGGGTAAGGTTTTGGTTTAGCTATACAGTTAAATTTTTCATCAGTTGAATGTGCAAAACCCAGTTAGCACTAACAGGGTTAAATGACTAACCCACGATCTTGTTTCCAATCTTACAGGGAGAGTCTTTAGCTGTAATTTTGGGATTAACAAGACCTCAAAAAATCCAAACGCTATTATATATATTACAATTGTTTACCTTTTCTTAAAAAAGAAATTCCTGTTTGGATTTTTACTTGACCCAAAGTTATACTAAACCAGACTTTAAACAACAAGGCCCTTCTGAGTTATTAAACTGTACATTAGTTTCACTCTTCATTGTGCATATAGTCTACAAATTACACCTGTTAGTTTGGAATTCCTAGTTTCTGCTGATTTAAATATCTAGAAAGAAATAAGAGAAAAATAACACATATAGCCCTTGGCGGGAATCGAACCCCACATCTTTGGTACTAGTCTGACGTGTTAACCACTACACCACAAGAACCAACCACACTGGTAATGCTGCCGGACAATGTTATGTAGATATATGTGTTATTTTTCTCTTATTTCAATTTGCTATGCAATTTGCAGTTGATTAATTCCAATGGTCACTCTTGACGGGGTTTAATACAGCTTTGTTCACCTGCTATAAACAATTTTTACAATCACTTAACTCTTAAGACATTTAAACTTATTCAAACATTCATTGCTGTGATCCAACACATTTTATCATTTTATCTGTACAGGACATTAAAAAACCTGACTTTAGCTTTCACCCTCCAGTCTAGCCAGATGCTATTTGTAATTTTGAAGTTTCCAACTGCGAACTGGAACAAAAATTGCTCAAATTAACAAACAAGACTGTCAGTGAAGATTTTAAAACCATTTAAAAAAATATTCAAAAATTTAGAATATGCCAGGTTTGTCCTTTTCTGAAATGTTGAGAACTTCCTATAAACATTTATGACTCTCCTTTAAAGTTTGGAACCTACAGTAACTTGTTGAATGCAATTACTTACTAATTACTTTATCCTCTTACTACCAGGTGTACATAAGGCCGACGTCACTGTTCCCCATTTAGATCTATCCTGTGCCGTTTTCTCCATTGAACTCCATGTTTCTCCACTTTCTTTACAACTGCAAGCAGTTACACTACAAATTAATAAAAATAGAAGAATAATCTAGCTATGAATTTGCCGACAGTCCAGCTCAGCCATCTTTTTCTGTTTTAGGCTATTCTCGCTGCCAATGAAACAGAAAAGGATGTTTACCTTCAGCATCTACTAAAAGAAAAATGGTCGTGTAAAAAGAGTATGAAGTTCATTATCGATAAGAAAGACCACTGGTTCAAGAAGAATATAATGTCAACATCACACATTATACCATCTCTCATTGGAGCAGTTTTGTTTGATTCCAAAAAACTTGGGTGCCATGGTAAATATTATTATAATAAAGATTAATATTACCAATAATTGTTTAGAAGTATATATTAGTTTTATAAAAATTAATGGTTCATATACGAACTGTAAGACCAAAAAAGTTCAGATTGTTGCTGTTTTTACTGATTAATTATTTTGAAACAAATATCAATTAACTTGACACTTGCCTCATTATCTGTCAACATTTTCATGTACTCATAATTTTAAACCATATTAAATTTCCTTAAAAGCTAGTGTTCTGTTTGTTAAATGTCACCCATAATATAACTATTAAGAACTAGACATTCCTAGCTCACACTAGTATACCACTAGTTATTTTTCTCTTTTCTAGTAGAAAGTGAAGTGCTACTTGTTGAAAACAGCATGTTTTATTATAAGCCATTGAGATAATAAAAAACATTCGAAAAAAAGTCCTGCCCTAGAGAATAAAAATTGTCTTAAAATTTGATAATACGAATTCAAGTTGAATTTTCTGATGGTCAAAAAATTGTTGTACATAGAGTCATTGTGGTGGGCTTTGATCCATAACTAACCTCAGGTTAATAAAATATCTTAAAGGTTTAGCTAGATATTGTTTTGTTTGCTGTATATGTGGTTGCCAGCCACCACCCTCCAGCATGCTGCCACACCCAATCCTTTCTTCCATATAATTATGTTGGAGAAGGGGCGAAGGTTGTCAGCTACACCACACTCTAACATACTGCCACACCCAATTCTATTCTGGACACGTCTAATGGGAAAGGCTGGGGTGGAGGTGGCCAGACACAGTACCCACAAGCATGCTGTCATACCTATTTCTTTTGCACATATGCTGGGGGAGGGGTGGAGTTTGCCAGGGAGGTATGGGTGAATAAACATGTTTTTCCTGAGTTTTAAAAAATTATCTTGAAGCTTTTGTCTTTAAACTTGTTCATAGGATGAGATGATTTATGATGAGATCTTGTTTAAGTGTGGTTGATTTTCGATTAAAAACCAGTTCTTAGATAGTATTTTATTCATATTTGGTTTTGCCGGATTAAATTCTGTTACGAAAGACAGTATATTTTGTTGTCCTTTTGGTATATTTTTTAGTGACATATGCTGGGGGAGGGGTGGAGGCTGCCTGGGAGATATAGGTGAATAAACATGTTTTTCCTGGGTTTTTAAAAAATCTCTTGAAGCTTTTGTCTTTAGACTTGTTCATAGGATGAGATGATTTAAACAAACAATAGAAAAGTCCAGTATTTTTAGCTTTATAGTTCATATGTTACTTTTTAAAAAGGTGCAGATGGCCTTCATTGATGAATTTTTAAAAAGTTTAAACGAACTTAATACGCTATGTAGATCAAAATATTGTGAAGTTGCTAACTGCTTTAATTTTTCCTGTTTGTTATTTTTGACAGCTCTGAAATCAAAATCCGAGGTAAGAAGAAACATTAATTTTGATTTTAGTTAAAACTATATTTTGCATATGTTGATTTTTAAGCTTGAAATGTGTGTTTAGGGAACTTATGATTGCTAAGCTGGATGAGGTGTGCATTTGGAGAGCACAGAAATTTGTACTTTTTCCAGGAAACTATATTATTTTCTATGATATTGTTTTTCGCACCCAGGCCAGTGTGAATTTGTCGCATAAAAATCTCTCACTTTCATTATCCATGCGATTCACTTTCACTTATCCTTCTTTTTCTCTAGAACTCTTTGAGTTTTGTCTTCCTAAAATAGTAGTTTTCACAAATCTATATTTTTTTATTTCTTTTTGTTTTCATTGTATAACCATTTCTTCATTTATCTTTTACGCTCTTGTCTGATGAAGGACTCTAGTCTAAAACATCCGTCTGAAATTTTTTAGAACTGTCAAGATTACCTAAACGGTAACACGTAAAAGAACGAGTTTCCTTTAACAATGCAGGTCGGAACATTTAAACAACCTAACCATACAAAGCATGCTGGACGATTTTAAACATTAGTTTCAAACGAACCAGCCACGCAAAACAGGCTGGAGGATTTCAAACATTAATTTCAAGCAAACCAGCCACGCAAAGTATGCTGGAGGATTTGGAACATTAGTTTCAAACAAACCAGGCACGCAAAGCATGCTGGAGGATTTTAAACATTAGTTTCAAGCAAACCAGCCACGCAAAGCAGGCTGGAGGATTTTAAACATTAGTTTCAAACAAATCAGCCACGCAAATTTCAAACATTAGTTTCAAACAAACTATCCACGCAAAGCATGCTGGAGGATTTTTAACATTAGCTGTTGTTTCTCAGCAAAGCCACATCTATATAAACACAATGCTACTCCATGACTCGAAACAGGTTTTACATCGTGTGGAGAACTTAGATTTTTAAACCAATCAACATAAATATAAAGCTTACTCCAAGCTTATTTCGGCCGATCACAACCCTTGTTAAGTTCCCCTACACAAAGTAATACACGTCCAAACCTGTGCAAAACTATTTTGTCTCGAGGGCAAACAACATTGACTCCCTAAACTTTAAGTATTTTCTTAGACTTTAGAGGAATTAATGGTTAGCTTAAATAAATGTACAAATATTTGAGCTATGTTTATTTTTGCAGAACATCGATGTTTGCGTGAAATTGGTTTGTGAAGAAAACAGCATCTCAAACTCAGGTGCAAAAACTTACTGTTCCGAGGTCCCAAGCGGCACAAATGCATTTACGATTCTGAAGAATGCTGCGAAAAGAGATTCGTTTTTCAATCATACACTTGTGAAGAGCAGTTATGGCAACATGATCACTGAAATGTGTGGAAAGCCAAATGATCCCGGAAACAATAAATATTGGATGATTTATGCCACAGATGAGAAACTTGCTTCCCATGGTATTGACGAGTTTTACCCAGAAGACGGCTCTACTGTTATTTTTAAATATAAAAGTTGATTCTCATCGTAGTGTGCCACTCTTCAAGTGCCTTTTTAGTGTATGAACACGTTTCAATTCGTAATTTAACCTATGCAAAGGTTGAAAATTTTAATCCTCTTTAATAGTGCAAGTTGCTGGTGTTTTTTTTTTTGACGAAATTAAATTAAAATTTGCGTACAGATTACCAGAAAATTGTTGCTGTTTTTAGACTATCGCCTAATTTTCTTAACCAAAACGTTATAACTATTATTTTTGAACTCATCAACTGTCAGTTG
The DNA here is from genome assembly GCA_028564885.2 of Zoanthus sanctaehelenae. Taxonomy (NCBI): domain Eukaryota; kingdom Metazoa; phylum Cnidaria; class Anthozoa; order Zoantharia; family Zoanthidae; genus Zoanthus; species Zoanthus sanctaehelenae. Next base: position 8,606 of record JAOTRI020150585.1, read on the forward strand.
TTTTTATCACAATACAATTGTATCAAATGCATGAGTGCTTAAAAAGATTTTTGTTTTGAATTTTTATAATCTTTGACTACAATAATATTAATCATTTCTTTTTTGCTATATTTTTTAGTTGCTGAATACACTGCGATTTTTATCGCAACACAAATATTATACATTTAAGATTTTTCTTCGGTGTTCAGTCAATTGTGCTATTATTAAACCAATTTGTAAAGCAAGAAATAAAACAGAAGTCATTGTCAGTAGTTTTACTGTCGTTCCAACTTTCTTTTACCCAGCGCGAGGGCAGAGTCAAAAACTAGGTACGCAAAGCGTACATGTGTCTACTGCCTTGTTTTGGTGAATATTGCTTTTATGTGGGGGAAACTGTAACAACAAATCCATGTTTTCCATTGATTTATTTTATCTTAAAATAAACCTGGTCCTTTGACTAGACCTTGTTGAAATCACATTCTAACGCACGTGAGTCCTTCGTGCGAGTTTACTTGTGATTGGTCGAAATTAAACGCCGAGCAAGGTAGGTAGTGCTGGCGGCTTAGTTTTTCAGTTTAGTCAGTGTTTATGAGTCTCTTTACAATGTATATTAACTAGTTGTTGCTGTGAGCAAGGTAGTGCTGACGGCTTAGTTTTTCAGTTTCGTCAGTGTTTATATGTCTCTTTACAATGTATATTAACCAGGTGTTGCTGTGAGCAAGGTAGTGCTGGTGGCTTAGTTTTTCAGTTTAGTCAGTCTTTATATGTCTCTTTACAATGTGTATTAACCAGTTGTTGCTGTGAGCAAGGTAGTGCTGGCGGCTTAGTTTTTTAGTTTAATTAGTGTTTATATGTCTCTTTACAATGTATATTAACCAGGTGTTGCTGTGAGCAAGGTAGTGCTGGCGGCTTAGTTTTTCAGTTTAGTCAGTGTTTATATGTCTCTTTACAATGTGTATTAATCAGTTGTTGCTGTGAGCAAGGTAGTGCTGGCGGCTTAGTTTTTCAGTTTAGTCAGTGTTTATATGCCTCGTTACAATGTATATTAACTAGTTGTTACTGCGAGCAAGGTAGTGCTGGCGGCTTAGTTTTTCTGTTTAATTAGTGTTATGCCTCTGCAATATTTGGCAAGTTGCATAAACAGTCAGAAATTTGGGGTTTAAAAATCGCAGATCGATACATCGCATCTGACTTTGGAACAGGACTTTGTCAAGTATTTTGGTATTCCACAACTTCGCCCACTGCTTTCTTCTGGACTCATTTGCAAAATTTAGATTGTACTAGTAAAAACTTGCTTTAGCGAAACCGATAAAATTTAATTAAGATACACTTCCCTTGAGGTAAAAACTTTTTCCCATGGTAATATGCATGTGTTTACCTCCGCCAAGGAAGTTATGTTTTTGTCGGGATTTGTTTCTTTAATAAATTAACTGTTTATTTTTTTTCTAATCCGTTATCTGTGCTGATGTTGTTGGGGTTGAGGCTTATGTGGATTGCTTCTTTCACTTTTCTTGTGTACCAGTGTTTCTCCTTGTCGATAAACTTTACTTTTTTCCAAAGTGGCTTGTGTCCTGTTACGTTTGCGTGTTCTGAGACGGCAGAATTCTGAGTTCGGGCAAAACGTATATCTCGATCGTGTTCTTTTATCCTCTCTT
>JAOTRI020150596.1:0-10239 GCA_028564885.2 Zoanthus sanctaehelenae
TTGCCAGCGTGGTGGTCCCTGATGGTGTAGTGGTTAGCACTCCTGACTAGAATACAGGGAGAAGTGGGTTCGATTCCCGCTCGGGGCATATACCAATTATTCGTACCAGTGTATTTATTCACTATTTCATTAATATTTTAGAGACCATAAAACTCAAAACTAGGTAAATTTGACTTATGTATGTATTTTTTAAGTAATTACTGGGCTACCTGTGGTATGGCCTGTTATAAACTCGGTTTGTTTCTTTATTCGTCAACCAGACAAAATGTGTAACCCATAATTCCTTGCATCATTAGCTGTGTTGTGAGTAGAAGAGGGGACTGGAACAATAGGTAGCCCAGTGAACGCTTCTAGGGCGTCGTGTTAAATCTGAATTTTAACAATGCAGTTCTTTTTGAGCGTTAATTTAATTTTTTTGTATTTAATTTGTAATTTTTTGAGTTAGGAATTATACCAGGTCGAAGACGAGAATGAGGAGTTAGCTGTCTAAGCTAGTATTCATGTGATACCGAATCGAGATTCATTCCGGTACGAGTTCATCCCGGTTCCATACAAATCATTATATTTATTTACACGATGCATCAACATTTGGCATACCAGAATGAGTCATTCCGGAATGAACTCATGCCGGTTCTTGCGCCGGATCGAAATTTTCATTCCGGAACGAAATCCAACCGTAATCCGTTCCAGTATCATTGCCGGATTTCATACCGGGAGAGCCTGGGTACAAGTCTCTTAGTTCTCATACGTACAAAATATGACTAGTATATAAAGAAAGACCACACTATGAATAGCAAAATCCCAAGGTTGGATGATAAACGGATGAACAGTTAACAAAATACAGCTGTTTTGAAATACACGAATTACTAAAGAAATGTATGGCAATCTAATTAATTTATCAATTCATCTTTTAGCGTGATCTTTAGGAAGCAGCCTGAATATTAACATTGCTTTGATTGAATCAATAATTTTACTGTTCTCTAGTTCTGTTATACGATTTACCGGGCTACCTGTGGTAAGCCCTATTATAAATTCAGTTTTTATGTCGACCAGGCAAAACGTGCATCCCACAATTCCTTGCAGTGCCAGCTGTATTGTAAGGAGAAGAGGGACCTGGAACAAACAGTAGCCCAGTGAACACTTCTAGAGCGTCTTATTCAACTTAAAATCTTAAATCGAACATGCAAAAAAGAGCCAACGTAAACGAAATTGGCTGCAGTCGATTCCATAAGTCAAAGCTTAACGGTATTCAAGGTCTTTGGTACATTCTAATTTCTTTCCAGTTTTTCATTCAAGCCTGTGTTGTTTTATAAAAATTGAGCTGTAGATGCAAAATCAGTCACAAGTCAAAAAAGGTTTTTTTTTCCTGTAGTTTCTTCAATTAGTTGTCGTCCTGGTTGGTACAATATCAACAACAGGTGTTTCTTCATAAGCCTTTATCCCTTTTACAACTGGATGCTCGCACGTTATCATTGTCAGCGACTTGGTGGAAGACTAGCCATTATCAGCGATAACGCAACAATTGCCAGGCTTGGTTCCATGCTAGATAACGTTAATGTAGGTTTCTACCCAGTACACGTTGGCGCAAGCGCAGTTGAAGATCGTCGCTGGATGTGGGTTGATAACTCATTTGTTTCAACAAAAGTTTGGAGTGGAACGCAATCAACAGGAAATACCTGCGGAGTGCTGGAGAAGATGGTATATTCTAATTCCACTTGGAAGGGTTCTGTATGGCAGTTGAACCTAAGAGCTTGCACGATCGTTGTCTCATTCCAGATTGGATCTGTTTGTGAAAAGCCAGCTCGTAAGTGAAATTTAATGCATTCGTGTACATTTACGTGACTATGCTCTTTATTTTAAAATTTGTTTTAATTTTTAAACATATATTAAAGGCAAGGAGAATTCAGAAAAAAATCACATCCCATGTAGGATTTGAACCCACAACCCTCCGTGATATAGTCGACCGCACTAAGGGCCGTTTTAAACAGATCAAACACGGTCAAACATAGTCAAGCACTGTTGGGTGGTGTTGGACGGTGTTTGATCAGTGTTGGATACTCGAGTGCTCAAACAAACCTGGAAAATGACTTTTTTTTAACAAGATTACGTACTTTTGTTCACGCGAGCGTAAATGTTGAACGATGCTTGATGAAAAGTTTGAACAGAGCCCAACTTCATCAAACATCGTCCAACACTATCCAACATGTTTGATTGTGCTGCTCAAACGGGTCAAATATGTTGCGTCCAACAATTTTTGGTAATGTTTGACCAACATGTTTGATCCGTTTAAACGGGCCTTAACGACTGAGCTACTTAAGACAGGTAATGAACGATGTTCAATTTTCGGATCTTGACTAGAGGCATATCGCGCGGTTGCACAGCCACACATATCAACTGACACGCACGGACTCGGTTATCAGAGGGTGTGAATGGGAGTAACCGGATCTCGGAAACCAGCTACATTTTTAGTCGACTCTCAGTAGTCGGCTAATTTTGTGAACAATTCTCAGTTCTTGTTTCTATAACCTTTTCGCTTTCAAAAAAGAAACCCAGCAATGATTAAGGTCGTGTTGTAAGCCCTTGCGTTCAGAAGTTTTAAACTATTTTTTATCGAATAGATATCTGAACAGACATAACTATAATGCTGCTGAGAAAAAACGGTTACTGTTCATCAACAGGATTCCCAAATTGTGTGCTATTCTACTATTGGTTTCGGCTCCATTAAATCCTGTACCATGCAACTGAAGAACAATTTAAGTGAAACCACCAACTAAGTGAGCGCAGTAACTGAACAACGTTGAATACGAGGGACACTCGGATAATGAGGAGATAAACAATGACAATGAATCGGGGGACAATCTGTTAGCTAGGGAAAAAGTTGCTACCGTTGTTTTTTTGTATAATTTTTATGAATTACATTCGTAAGAGGAAGCGCAAGTATTATTTACTTATTTTCTCAAACAAAGTCGAGAGACTACTGCGAAGTCTACTTTCAAGCTTTAAGTTTTTGTGGTATTTAAAATTATGGTAAGTTGGTCGGTGAATTATAACTTATATTACAACGACACCTTTATAGCTAGACCGATATTTTGACAGTGCGGACCGATATCTTGACAGTATGGACCAATATCTCGACAGTGTGGACCAATATCTAGACAGTATGGACCAATATCTTGACAATATGGACCAATATATCAAATGACATTACGGACCCATATCTTGAAAGTATGGACCGAGTGCGGAGAGGTTCGTAAAAAGGCCCGAGCTTGATATTTTTCCATGCAATTTGAATAAGCGAAGTTGATAAGTTCTTTTATCATCAGACCTGTTTTAATTAAGGTAATTATACTTACCTTCGTTGTATTTTACTTTTGATACTAGCCTTACCGTTTATGTTAACTTTATTTTTTACTCTGAGGGAGCCCAATTTCTATAAGCCTTATGGTTTCTTTTTGGGCTTCCTAGCCACTTTCATTTGCTTTTGTGTAACTACCTTGTTTCATCATTATTTGTATTTTGTGGTAAATCAAATAAAGTTACAAAGTTAATTGATTCCGTGCTTACGTCTACGAAAATCACCAAAAATATTCAACAGTTATTAGAAAACTTTCTATATGTTTAAAAACTGTTTCTTTACGTTTTTAGATTTTTGAAAAATTTCTAAAAGAAATCTTCGAAGAGTTCAGAAATCTTCGAGTACGTTCCAAAATCTTCGGAAGAGGTTAAATGTTCTTAAATATTTTTGGAACATTTCGGTTGGTCCTTAAAATGCTTTTTTAAATAATCCTGCGAGTTTCGAAAGTTTTCTGAAAGCTTTTTTTTAGGAAATAGGTCCGAATAGGCACGTTGACGCCCGTGGACCAAAAACGCATTTGAAAACCGATCGTTAAACAATCAGAATTTTCCGGATCTTGTCAAGGCAACTGAATTTAAAGGGTCGTCGAACTCTTTGTTATTGTCTATATCTTCCTTATCGTCTGAGTCTGCTTTATCATTATTAATCAACCTGTACGTTTACAACGTTGGTAGTGTATTGGATGTGATTGTTGTGTTTAAACCCTACTTATCTGCTTCACCTTATAAGAACAAGGAATCGGGCTGGGTGCTTGGGCTGGCATTTGGTACATCTCCAGCGGTCGTGGATCGGCCTTGTCCTTTGTTATTTCATTGCAAAATAGTCTGTTACGAACGGGTCGGTAGCCCAACAGCCACTCCTTGATACATGTTTTGTTATTAGAGCTCATTTAGTCAATAGGCATAGACGTAATTAGATTAAATACATATTTTAGATGATGATTTCCAGTCTAAGGGAGCAAGGGCCCAAGAATAATCCTCTTGAAATCATAATGCAACAAACTGTAGTTGTTGTAGTTTACATGCAATTTTTTTTCTACATATTTTCAGATGAGAGATGCTAGTTAAACTATGGCGATTTTCAGTAATCACTATAAGTATTTATTTTCAATAATCAGTTAAATACCTTCTGGAATCTCAGTAATCAGCTAAAGCTTTAGGCTATTCTCAGTAATCAGTTAACTCCGTTCATATCCTCTTAACAGCATCACGCTGTAGTATTAATTGCATATCAATATGCAGCTGACCAACCTCTGGGAAAACAATCCAAGTCCAAGATGGGATCTCAAACCACGACAATCCAAGCCTAATGCTTAAATCCCATCGTGCTAAAGCTAAATTCCGTAGTGTCAAGCGGATAAAAGTCTATGACTCCCCTGGACGGGACATTAATCCGTCGCAGATTAGCTCCCAACAGACGCTGGTACTCATTTACCTATCCCGGAAGGATGGAAAGCTGAGTTGGCTTAGTTAGAAAAGGTCACACAAATATTCGTATCTCGGCAAAGTGCCGGGATTGAACGGGGAACCTTGTGGTTGGAAAGCAGAGATCTTACTAAGTGCACCAACCACGTCCGCCCATTTTGGACACTGTTGTTTTATAAGTTTTCTCAGACCTAAACTTATCTAACATTGTATCACGAGATTCGAAAAATGTTTTTAAAAATGTTTCTTTCGTACAGGGTTTGGTCCTAAGGTATCATTCGTTGGTTGCTATCACGAAAACTCTGCAAGGGTTATGCCAATTTTTCTTGGCAATTTTTCCAGCCAAGTGAAGATGAATTGCGCACGAACAGTTTATAAGCTTGGTTACCTAGCCTTTGGTATCCAGGAAAATAAACAATGCTGGTCGGGCCCGCAAGCTCATCGCTCGTACAAGTTGTACGGTAGTTGCAGAACCAACTGGGGATCCTTTTGGCACAACAATGTCTATCTAATACGGAGTACGTAGAAGTATCATTTTCTTCAGTAACACTATTGTAAATATAATTGTATTAATTGTTGCCGTAGTTAAGAGCTTCCGTTTTTTTTGGAGTTAGCTATGCTTAATCCTTATACGATCCTAGTGGCCCGCATAGTGCCGGCGATTATCTCCGGTTTCTCTAGCGTTGTGCAGATGACAGTCTTTGACTCCCCCTGGACGGGACACTAGTCCATCGCAGGTTAGCTCCCAGCAGACGCTGGCACCATTTACCTACCCCGGACAGGCGGAAAAGGTCACACAAATATCAAAATCTCGGAAAACTGCTGGGATCGAACTGGGGACCATGTGGTTGGAAAGCAGAGATCTTACCAACTGCGCCAACCACGTCAGCACTTTTTGGAGATACAAACAAGACAAATTGTGTGGCTGGGAACAACACTCGTTTTTAAAACCAAACCAGCAAGTGTAAAAACGAGAACAAAACAGATATATACTAATTACAAATGTAAAGGCGTCTGACTTAACAAACTTTTTTTTTATAAAAATGTATTCTTTCTAAGAATATTGATGCTGAAACTAGCTAAATTTTAAAAAGAATGCTGAAGCTCAAATGCCAATGATTACATGCATGCAGTTGCAACCTGTAAATTGTGGAATTGGCTCCCGCAATATCAACTGCTAACTTCTCTAATAGCACTTTTAGGACACAAAGCATCAAAAAATTTTATGTCTCTTCGGAAGAGTTAAATCACTTTGTTGTTTAAGTTAATTTATTTCAGCTTCTCTCCATTTCTTTTTTAATATTTGCAAATACGTTCAATGCATTTGAAGGTGTTTTAGAGTTGCTTTTTGATATTTAATGTAAGTTAATTTCTCTCTCTTTGTTTTGCTTTTTCAACTAGTTGTGGATTGATTCAATATTTTAACATTTTTTGATGTAGTTTTAAGTGTGTATTAATATAAGGACCACTAAATTAAGTGTCATGCTCTCGAAATAAAGTTGATTGATTGATTAATTATGTGATTGCACTTTTGTATTCTAATAAAAAATGGCAAAGCCATATACATATTTATTATCTTCGAAGCTCTAAATTGTTGATGGCCGGCACGTCATCGACCAGAAAAAATACTGGATAGTTACCAGTCTCCAACCGCTCAAACTTTAAACGCAAATTACGCCATGAAAAAATGCCGTCACCAAAAGAAGGGTAGGACATCTTGAACCTACAACTTATATATATGCTGTAGGTTATTTTTGATTTCAGTTTATTTTTTTTAATCTAAGCTATTTTTATTCATTCTTTCTTTTGAGAGCCGGCTTAGAGTTAAATGAAGTCTTCAGAAATATATATTCCCTTTGAAAAATAGCCTAGGTTGAAAAAACATAACCTAGGAAAATAAGAACCTGAAACCAAAATAACCTATAACATATACACCCACAACTAATGTATACAGTTCAATGGACATAAATATTTCATTCCTTTAGTAAGTACTAAGTATATGAAAATTAAGAATTTTCCCAGAAAAAAATTACGTGAAGTTAGATAATTCAACTAATAAAGTTTGATTGTATCTGACTTTTCATTTTTATTTAAGGTAAAGTCAGAGTGCTATTGTGTCCGTCATTTCCTTTCAGATCGATACTATTGCAAAAACGATTGGACACAGTTTGGAGTTAAATGTTACAAGGTGCAGCTTAATAGTTATGTATGGAACAATGCCCGCTCTTATTGTAGACGCGAAGGATCAGACCTGGTAACAGTTAAAACTAAGAGTGATCTGAAGGCTATTGGAACGATTTTAGACCAAACTCTTGCGGGCTCCCCTTCGAAAAAGCTTACAGTTTTTTATGTCGGCATGAGAAATGTTGGCACCTGGAAATGGTTGAATGGTGATGTTGTTTTGCCGGGCTTGTGGCGGAACAAACCCTTGGACATCTTCTGGAACGCTGAGTGCGCTGTAATTCGTAGAACTACGGATGGCTTCAGATTAACTAAGACCATTTGTACCAACGAGTACTTCTTCCTATGCGACTCTTTAGAAAGTAAGTGAAACTGGAAACTTTAACTTTCTATCAATAATGCAAATCCGTAAGCCGTCAACGACGTTAAAGTCAACAGATTCATTTAACGACTTTATTATCTTTTGTTAAACACATCTGATGTAAGACGTTAAGTTTTTCTAGTATAAAGGCTAATGGCCAAACTCGGACGCATTTATGCCAATCCAACAATGCGTCTGCTTGGGCTCGTATTCTACTCATTTATTCCTCTGCCTTCATCACAAGAAGACACCGCTTTCTCGATTCACTTGTGTTTTACGCTAAAAACCTTCGTAATACTATTCCATGTTTTTGACGTTTTATTCCGATGAGGACGGGGCTTTAAAAGTTGTGTTGCAGTCATATTTCTTTATGTGAAACGTTTTTTGTACTAGCAATTTTATAATCTCGTTCATTTTATTGCCAGGTTGTGAGTATATAATTATGTAAACAAACTATTCAATACTTTTTCGCGCGCTTTTTCTAAGACGTGAGTGTGCGTCTATATATAACTGATAAACTCATAAAGCTATTTCTTGCGTCTGGGAAGTTATTGTACGCTATGTTTTTCGATATAAACTCCTATTTTAACTTTTTTTTTATCATGGAAGACGACATATTAGACTGAGAGTTACTGAATTCTCAATTAAATTTAATTTTGAAGAAAATTCAGTTAACGAAGTTAGCGAAGAGGTGAGGTTTGCATCTCTGACGGACGCGGAAATGGAAACCATTTTAGACAAACTCAAGTGTTCTAAAAAAACTATTCTTGTGTAGCGTGTGTCGCTCGAAAATTCTACAATTTGAGTGACTTATTTGTTTGTGACAAATCATGTATGTACGAAGAATTCGGTTTTTGTTGTTGTCATAGAACATTCTATATTTTGACTGGCTTATTAACTCTAAGATTATAATGGCTCAAATTTGTATGCAAGGTTTATAAAGCAATACCATGGGTGATAAATTATTCCTTAATTTTGGCGTGAAATTTCAGCATTAATTTATAATTTCACATGTGAAATTACAAAATTGCCATGGCAACTGTTTTTACGCAGCCAAAATAGCGTCCAGGTTTGAAAATGTTACAGATTCTTCATTGTTTTCCAGCTATATTCGAGTGATCTTTTGCGCATATTATATCTTAGCCTGTTTGCTGCATGTTTGTTATTTACAGGCTCAAAACATACACATACTAATTGCACAGCTCTTGACCAATCAATAATTTTTTTTTATGTATGTGATTAGTACATGTAATCAAACCTTAACAAGTTCAATATGGAATGAATTTGCTCGAGCGGTTTTTTTAAAAGAATCAAAGTTGACTGTTAGAATGAATGCAAATTGAGATTTTTAAAATACTCAAGTGCCAATTAGTTCCACGTTGAATAGGTAAAAGTTCGATTACTTTTTATTCGTATACATGAAAAACAAGAGTGTTGGTATGCAGGACTAACTCCTGCTTCCGTCGTTGTCGTAGAAACATCTGCATTTCGATTTGCTTTAAGACTGTATACTACCACTGATACATCTGTTTCTATTTAAAATTGAATATTTTTATGACTATCTTGTGTTTGTTGTTCGATTAGCGACAGTGAATGGCAATGGGAAAACAAACCAATCGAATGCTTCAGAAAACAGCAGTTCAGAGTTGGCTGTGGATAACAACTACCTAACCTGCTTTCGTTCGAAGAAGGTCAGTTTGTACCGTTACACATACAAATATAGGGTAACAGTGTCCACAAAGATCGATATATTTTTTCATATCAAACGATTTATACTCTTTTTTATATAAAAATATTGCTTTTGGGACCAAAGCTGGTGATATGTTTATTTTTGGCCCACTTTTGGCTGAAAATATTTTTACGAATTCATATTCTCCGTTTTGGTAATATCGATGACGTGAATTTCCGTTAGTATCGCCATACAGTTAACATTTCGGTCAGGGAGAAAGACGTGATATAAAGTAGAATCACCGGCTCAAAATTAACGCGCGTGAAACAAATCGAAAAAATTGCAATACAAAACTAACTGTGTCCCCGATTAGTGCGCCACTTGTGGTGCGCTAGAAGCTTGACACATTAATAAAGTTTATGTATGTATGTGTATGTATGTGTATGCGAACCTGAGGCGGTGATTCCACATTATATTGCCGGCGTTGGGAAAAAAAATGTTTCTCATATTGGCCCCGTGGCGTACAGTATATTAATCAATGAACAACAGTCAATTGGTACTCGTAACAGCTCCCTAACACAGTATCTTTCTTATCCCACGAGCTTACCACAAGATACCTTTGATCAAGATTTTATGTTTCATATGTACTCTGTACGAGGCACAACTAGAAATTTCGCCACTTCGACTTCGTCTTTTGAGAGATTGTGTGAGATGAAGGCTGCCATTTTGGCATCCCATAGACCTCAAGAATGCTTATTACGCTCTGCTATTTCCCCTGGAACAGAGAAATACAGAGAAACTACCTTAAGGTTGCACTGAAACGCCAATTTTTTTCGATTTCATAGCATTGATTATCGCCGTCTGGTTAGACTAGTTGATAAGACGCCATTCTATCGTGCGGGAGGATTGGGTTCGATTCCTGGACCAACACTCAGGGTCTTAAAATGATTATAGAGAAAGTGCTGCCTTTGCTCTAACATCTGTAAATGGTTAGACTTTCGCGTCTTCTCGGATAAGGACGTTAAATCGTAGGCTCTCGGGGATTATATCTGTGTTTATGTGAGTGTGCTGTAATGTGAAAGGTCCACGTCCACATGTCCACCTTAAACTTAGAGTGGTAAAGATGATGTCCCCAATTAGTAGGCCTTTGGTAGGCTAGAAAGACTTTACACCTCAATATAGTCCTTGTTATTATTATTATTATTATTAATATTATTATTACTATTATTATTATTATTATTATTATTAT
>JAOTRI020150607.1:0-10239 GCA_028564885.2 Zoanthus sanctaehelenae
AGTGCTGCCTTTGCTCTAACATCTGCAAATGGTTAGACTTTCGCGTCTTCTCGGATAAGGACGTTAAACCGTAGGCCGGAGTAAGATCCTTGTAGGGGACCTCGAGTCCTATTATCTCTACTCCTTGGAACCTCACAAACTTTCAACGTCTAATAGAGTATTTTTATGGAAAAATAAAACAAACAAACTCGTACAACGCCATTATTTTCTATGGCACTTGAAGAAATAAAACTTACTCAATGACCTAAATGTTTTCTTACATAGGAATTGAATACATTTGGTCTTCCTGTTTATCTTCAACTAACGTAGTTTAAAAACAACAGAAAGGGACTACTTTGGTATTTTTTCTTTTAATTGCGCCACAAGTTTTTATTTTCAAGATGGAAGGAGGCCTGCAGCTCTCCTCAGGTTTTTCAGTGTTGAAGTTAATCGCTTATGAACTGCTAAGCTTTGAGGCTATTTATAATAGCCAGCAAAAAATGTAGCATAAGAAAACTTTAATGTGCTTTAGAAATCATGTTTTAAAAAAGCAGTTTTACTATGAAAGAAACATTTTTTCAATATGATATTGTGAAGGAGCCAAATGATTCGGGAGCAAGCGTATTTTTAAATAAATAAAGGAATTTTTTCAAGCTTTTTAACCCTTTCAGTCCCAATCTGTTGTCATTACCCAACTTCTCCTTACATAACACATACAAAATAAAACATCTGATGGTGAGAAATTCAGAGTTGATCAAACAAAGCAAAGCACAGAAGGTTTAAAGTGAAATTCTCCCAAAATTGCTTAATAAAAAGTTTTGGATCAAGTTGGGAGAATTTAGCAATACGTAACTGGGACTGAAAGGGTTAAAGGCCCATACTCAACCACGATCCTTTGCGATCCTCCCGAAATTTAACGCAATTGAAAAATCGAGATTTTATTTGATTGAAGATATCTCTTTCAATCTTGTGTGGAAAACTGTCTATTTTAACACGAATGTATTCTTTGATTTTTTATCAGTGGCTTTCTGTTGTTATTTTGTCAATTTTGAAAGTGAATTTCTAATATAAAAGGAAGCCTCTGTTCACAGAGGGAGATAGAGGCCACCTTTGCCAGCGAAGAGAATCATGGCATTTTTTAAACAAATGGCGATTAAAAGATCATTGGAACTGTTGGATGCAAAAACAGAAACAAAACCCAGAGTGTCTTCAAACAGGCAAAAATAGACAAAGTTGCAACAATGTTGATCTTGAATAGAAAAAGTATACATTTATCAATTTCAATACTTAAATGATTTAGTCTCTGACGAAAGACTAACGTCCGAAACATCAGTAAGTAAACGGTGTATAATTTACATAGTTATTACTAAATTGCTTCTTTAGAAACACCGACGCAGCTCATACTAGTTTACCGCTAGTTAGTTTTCTCTTGGAGTCTTTCAAATGTCTTATTCAAAATTAATGTTATTACAACTTTCAGTTTTTTACTGTTTGGATTAACCTTTAAGATGGACAATAATCTGGAATTATAATTTGTTTCATTGCCAGACTGTAGGTCTACTAAAGTAGACTTTACGAACACAAAGCACAATGCAAAGGCTGATATAAATCCGTCGTTTTAGATCACTGCATATTTAAAAATGCTCAATTTACAACTGGACCGAAAATGACTTTTCATCCCCAAATAATCGTGATAAAAAAAAAGCTGGCTAGCATCATAAGTCATAAATAAACAGACAGACAGACAGACAGACAGACAGACAGACAGACAGACACGCAGATAAAATAAATTTAGCAGGATTTTTAAGCTAAGCAAAGTTTAACGATTCATATATACCCAGACGTCAGCTTTAGAAGAGTAGGGAATGTCCTGGCAGAGCTCGGGACTAAGGTAACATGGTGTACCGCAGCATGTCTGAGCCATATCAAATGTATCTTCCAGGACTGTGGAGATCCCAAAATCACCTAAACAAGTACATTTACACGATAATTAATAATAAATATAATGGAAGTGCTCAAAATTCAGCAATTAACATACAATTGCAGCCACAATAAAATAAAAAACAAGTGTGATAAAATGTGAAGCAGAATCAAGTCAGTCTGTTTTGAAAATGGTTCCAATGCTAATTATAAAATAATTTAAATGGTACGCGCGTTCTGATTGGTTGAAAAACCGTTTTATCGCTTCGCGTCGTGGTTTCCTACGCTTATCTCGTGTTCTCCCAACCTCCCGCGTGTTTACATCAGGATATGAAAACACGGAATCCATTTTATTTTTCTTAAATATCAAAGGAAGTAACGAGGGAAGCAAAAGCAGTGGGCAAATTTAGAAGACTCCTTGCTATTAGCTTAATCTTAGAGGGTAGCACAATGAATAAATTAGCTGTAGAATAGGAAAATATGTTTTACAAGGATTTGTTTAAGGCCGAGGAACAACCAAGTTACTTGAGGCTGCATTCCTAGTCATACGCGCATTTCTACAAAAACCATTTCTTTTTCAGGCACAAGAAAACTTCATGGTTCACAAGAGTATCAACGAGTAGCTGCGGTTTCTTGAACAATGTTTAAAGAATCACATGAAAAAGGGAGTAATGAGCTGATGGAGTATTATTTGGGCAGCACGTTTCTGTGCACGAAGAAAGCACAGGAGAAGTATTTGGAGAACAGCTACCCCTGACAGCAGAACAGTATACCAGCCGGATATGGTTAAATACATTGAAATATTGTAGGGAACGCTTATGAATATAAGATTCTTTTTTGCTAAGTAAAAAGATGAGGTTGTATATTTTCTTTGAGAAACTCTCAATATACCCTTACTATGAAAAGCTGTGGTCAAAAGCTTAACCGAGTAAAAAAAATCCTTACTGTCTGAGAGAGAACCATTTCCTTAAAAACAAACAAGCAAAAGCAGCACTTGCTCTGGAAGAAACCACAACTGTTTCATAAAAAGAATCTTTCAAATGGAAACGTTCAAAGCTCGGTAAATTTTATCTTGCTTTGTACATAAATCAGTGCTTGAAATATTCTAGCTGTACTTTCCAGAGCCTGTAACAGTAGGTCTAAATGTTTTGCAAAACCTGCCACGTATACTGTACCTTCCAATTAAAGAGCAAGTGTCACCCTCTCCATAACAGACATTGGTACTACTCGACCGAAAGGCTGAGAAACGTAAGAAATGCAAGCCTCTTAGCCACTAAGATACAAAAGTTAGCGAATAAAAATGGCAGTGAAACAGTAAATTCAAATGAAATTTTTTGATATCTATGCATACAAAACTGACAAAAGTCATTCTCCACAGCATTACTTTAAGTCTGTTTCCAAACCTTGGCATTTACTAATGTTACTAACGTTTGACTGACACTCTGTTGCAATACAACTGTTGGAAAGGCTGAAAAGATTATTTCAAATTCGTCAACGGTAGAGTGTTGAATATACTTTATTGCAGTTTCTTACCTATTTTTACAACACCTTTTTTTGTTAAGAAGATATTCTGTGTCTTAAGATCCCTAAAAATAGTAAAACATAAGAGGAAATCTAAATTAATTACTTACTGCAAAAATATATAACAAAAGGTCGCTGCAAAAGTAATAAAGTCAGTATTATATAATTTATTGGGCTATGTACAGGATTTTAGCCTTCTCAGTGTATTTTACTTAGTTGTCTTAGACTTAGAAAACCATGCTGATTGCTGGTGGCAAACCTCCATTTATATTCCTCTTTTATGATTTTTTTCTGATGTATTTGTGTATTTTTCGACATCCGGTTTCATTGTAGCTAAAAAAGCAATGTCACGATCTCATACAAGGCTTCAGTGTTTGTGGTGGTAAGTTTCCTTGCGATGCCCATAAAGCTGCTTTTAAGAAATGGTTCATTAAAATTTTAAAAATTAGAATATGTTTGGCTGCTTTTGAGAAATAAAACATCTTTCATCCACTGCCAGCCCTGAAACCGAAATGAGCGGCTCACTAATCAAATCGAAATTAGATATAATTGTTGGATCCAAAACAATACACCAAAAGAAGAAAGAATAATCTCTATTGTATATCACAAAACTGTTAACAACGAAAAAAGGTATGTTATATAACTCATTTCGCAGATTTAATACACTACCTGTGAAGAATCCTCTTTAAATGAATATGTTGAACGGCCATTGCTATTTGAACAAACCACTACAAGTAGCAAAAATAAGTGTAAAGATACGAACAGGTGCAATTTCATTTCCTAAATAATTTGGCTGTACATTACATATATAATCACCTATTGTTTTTTTTCAATTTCATGAGCTACAGAGAATGCAAAGTAAACTGATGTGTGGAATATGATGTAAAAATGTCATTTAAAGGATATCTTTAAAAAATAAAAATTCCAAGTATGAAAACCTTTCTAACCAACACTTATAATATCTTCCAGACAGTTGGATGGAAGGTAGGTGGATGGATAGATCGATCAATCAACCGATTTAAAATTGATGTTCCCCATGCACTGTAGATCAGGATTTCGCCCCCCCCCCCCGGTCCCTAATATTGATATTTCTTCATGCACAAGGGTTAATAATTTTTATTACCTATGCCCTTTAGATGAATAGATTAAAACAGTGGCAATGTAAAGGAATCGAGTTAATATTTCCAAAAGAAAACAATGTTGGTAAGATATCCTATTTGAAGAGTCGGTGGGAAAACGATCACTGTTATGTTGCAGAAATTTGTTTGTTCTTCATTCTTGGATCTTAGGCAGGTAAAAAATTACGAAGTTAACAGAGATTATTAATGATATTATTTTATTATTTTGTTTAGTATTCGACAAAGCCAAAAGATTCTTCTGATGGCGATATACAAGATCTGCAAGCTCCGCGATGAGCAAACCAGTTTACAAAACTCCACCAAAAGAGTAGAAAGGAAATCTCAGGCAGATATTTTGTCCTTGAAGCGGACACGTGAATCCCGGGACTTTAACTATTGGTGATTCAAAGGAAATATAAAACAATTTAATTTTAACTGCAATGTAAAATAAAAGCTTTTGAATGTCACCGAATCAAGTTCGCTGACAGATGCCAAAAACAATGTGGCAGAACGACAGCTGGTATTGAACTTTTAAACTTCCGAAATAAACACATATTTTGAACAAGTTCAATTTATAGGGAATTGCTTTACCGCTACAAGGCTGATTTAAGAATCACCGCCTCACCGCCATCACCGCCGAATCACCTTGATCCAGAATAAGAAATGTACACATAGAACTGACAAGAATATGTATGCAATCCTGTGTAAAGGTAGGAGAGTGCCAGAACTACAAGAGTATCCTGCAATAGCACTTGTTGGGTGCACGATCACCAGCGTATCCTAGTGTGTATTCCAGTTGTTTTAAAACTTTTGCTGATTACTGGAAAAAATTGGAAGATTTGAATTACTTTATGCACAATTCCCTTTCATCAACTGGACGCCATGTAAGAACCACATTGAATTGACATT
The DNA here is from genome assembly GCA_028564885.2 of Zoanthus sanctaehelenae. Lineage (NCBI taxonomy): Eukaryota > Metazoa > Cnidaria > Anthozoa > Zoantharia > Zoanthidae > Zoanthus > Zoanthus sanctaehelenae. The sequence goes on from JAOTRI020150607.1 coordinate 5,448, forward strand.
TTTGCAAGCTTCAGCTTTAACCCGTTTCTCATGCAGACCGTAGCAGTAAAATTGCAGGTTCATTTAAATTTTCATGGGAAACGAAATTAACTGAACTATCTCGTTAGTATATTTGATCTCGAAAGTTGGAACAGGTTTTATCAATGTTAATTTCATTTGGTTAAGTTTGCATGGCCTTCACAGCTCACGATCTGGTGGCATTAGAGAAAAGCAATAGCTACGGCGACTTGTACAGAAACATGGGGGTTGGAAATCTGAAAAAGCATCTACGTTAGAAAACCATCGTGTCATACGTACAGGTTACTAGACATTCACGACTGTAAGCTTAGCATGTCACAGTGCTTATAATGTTTATCCAGTATATTTTTTTCTTTTTTCGTTAAATTAGCCCATATTATTAAAACTTGAAATCAAATAATCAAGAACATTACTATAAAATGGAAGTACTTAATCTACAATACATTGGAGTACATGGTTTTCAATACCTATTGACTTATACAACAAAATATTAATTTTAATATACCACCAAAATACAGCCTCCAAGTTACAGCAGTTCAAAAAATAAAGAGTGATCCATAGATCATCTTTGCTTTACGTACTTACCATCAAGTACCTTGAATTTTTTGTATCAAAATGTGCTTTTTTGCATAAATTAAAAAAAATATATTTATCAGAAAGATTTTTACCTGCATAATTTGATCCTCTGGAAAAAATATGTTTTTCTACAGATATGAAAAACAATTTCATCTATTAATTAACTGCTAATTAACACTTACCTCGACTCATATTTGGAAAAAGTCACATTAGAAGTAGGCATTAAATATCAAAAATTTTGTGAACCGACAGTATGAGAGAGCACAAACAGTTTACTGGCTACTGCAATGATGGGGGCAAATAAAGCTGGCGGCTCATAGCTGCTGACATATGAAAACATGTTGGGCTCTTAAAAATGGCCATAAATGGAAATTCCCTCAAGAATAGACGCTTTGCGGTAAACCGGGCTTTTCCCACTAAAGGACGATTTCGCTACAATGGATTTTTTCAAGTGAAAATTTTTGTCATGAATTAAAAGGGCCCCTATAGGCTATGATTGGCTGTTGTAATAACAGTTGCTACCTGTAACGTGTAAATGTAAACATGCAACGTGTTCATATCTTCTTCAACCAATCTCCATTACAAATGACAGAAATTAACATAGCACACTATTTTGTGACTAATATAAACAATTTTACTGTAACATGACAAACAAGTGAAAGATTGTTAGAAAACCTTTAGTCACTTAATCCTCTGTCTAACCAAATCTATGAATTTTTATTAACGCAAGCTCATTGGTTGTGTGATTTAATCTGTATCTTGGAATGGCTAAGGAGTTTGATGAAATTTCTAAATTTCTAAAGGTTCCATTCTGCCGATCTGCGGAGATTTGAACAATTGTATTACACCAAAGGTTACTAAGCTTTTTTAGTTTTTATCAAATCAGAACAATTACTTTAGATCCAGTGCCTGTGTGCCTGTTCCTTCTACAGAAAATTTAATTTGTGCACTCAAATTAAAATATATAATTAACGACGTTATGATGCGATCTTCACAGTAATAACCTCGTTACAAATCATATAAATATGTAATTTACACCACAGAAATCAGAGAGACGTGTCATTTTCAATGAATTCATAAAAAATTTAACTAGATGGCTCTTTAATTTTTAATATTTATAGTCCACCTAAGGAGTTACATGCAAAACAAATAGTAAATGCAAGAAAAAAGAAAATTTGTATCAACAGCACATGCCTCTTTGGCTTGTTGTATTTGGTCTGCAAGAGTTCCACCATCACAGTAGTCCTAGAGCAAAATTGAAACAAATTCATGTATCACCCACAAATAACAAGTATATTTACCAATAAAATGTAATTTAACGTTTTGACTGAGCGTAACGCTACAACAGTGCCAGCAACTAATACAATACTCGTAGAAAAAATCAAATAAAAGCCAGATATAACCAATCTATAATGGTCAAACACGTAGCAGGTCTGAATTAATTAAGCAGAGGAAAGAAACACTAATGATGGAGGAAAACCAGATTTCTGACAGATACCAACTTCTATTTCAAATAATTGCCAGGGGTGGACAAATACTGTAGACGAAATTCACTTCAGATAAGATGTTCATATGCCCTCGATATTTGGGCCAAAGAACAGCATTTTTATAATAAGCACTTTTCCTTGGTAAAGTGTTTGGAAAACCAACAACAAGAGACCTGGAAACTGATGGTCAAAGTCAAAGAAAACCATGTGATGTCCTCAAGCTATCGAAAAGTATGTGAGACACTGAACTTGGCCGAGGCTGTTTGAGGCCAGATCACTCATGATGTTGCCAGAGTGTGAAGTCTGGGACCGGCTCAAGAGTTTTTTGGACGCGAGATTTTGGATTTGGACATGAGCTTTTGGATTTGGGACGCAAAAAATGTAATGTAATGCGTCCCTGGGACACAGAAGATTGACAATACATTACTGTGTAAATTAAACTTTTGATGATAGAACTTTTGTTTGAACAAAGAAAGTGACTTTAATATCGAACTTTGGAGTTGCATGGTTAATACTACAGTTCTTTTTCATTTTATGGTATGTTTAGTTAATTTGCGGGTAAAATATAAAAATAAAGATGTGCAGTTAAGAGTTACTGGCTTATTTAGCACCGGGATAATTTTTTCCCTTGATTTGGTGGGACCCTTAATGCTTTGTTTGGGACCCCTAACTCAAAAATAAAGGGGTCCCTGTTACTGCTGTTGAAAATTTCTACTGGAAACCCTGCCTACTCGCACTTTACTCCAACTTTAAGGTGAATGACACTATCTGAATACTAAACTACAGTGTACGTAGTGAACGTAGAGCAAACATTTGAAAATTGTTAATTTATCGCATAGTCAATGACTAGTCACGTTGCGTGTGACAACGGCATTTTGTTCATGAATTGTTGCTATAAAAACATTTTATTCACCAAAAACTATAACTCAAGAAAAAAAAAATTAATTCCCTGACTTTTTCATAACCTTGGCCATTAGCCCCCAATTCCATGACTTTTCATCATCGTGTAAGCCCTGTAGCTTTTACAGATTCATGCACGTGCGATATTCTAGGTTTGTTTTGTAGTTACATCCTGTGGGTTTGCCATGCGCACCGTTCTTCCTCACTACTTAGTTCACATTTAATAAAAATAGTAATTTAAATTCATATTCTCAAATATAAAGTAATTTCTTTAGAAAAAAATGTTGCTCATCTAAAAGGTGAGCTTTTTTTCTACTCACAAACTATTTTCAAACGACAAGTCTTGTTATGGGCCTTTTATTAACATATCTGTTAGTTTTGTCATCTCTAGACAAAATAGCGAACACTTTTTTTCTTTTTGTTTGTCTGGGTTTAAATTTTGAATTCAAGGACAGAATATTGGGACAGCGGTAAGTCCAACAATACCATGCAGATGCATTTAAACAATTGAACATATCGAACACACTGAACTTTTTCTATTTTTCTAATTGTAAAACATGAAGACCTCGATTGAAAAAAAAGAAAAAATATAACCCGAGGAATTGGTGCAGGTTGAAAGGCGGAATGTTTACCAACCCTCACATAGATGTATTCCAATGAAAAGACTCTGCTGGATTATGTTCTACAGTTCCTAATCAAGAATGAATAGGTCATGGTTTTGGAGGTCTAGACAGGAAAGTGTATACTGTTTCTAAGGAATGTTCTACAAAGTTCTTTTTAAAAAGATAATGCCAGGACACAGTGGAGTTTTAAAGGAGAACTTTATTACACCAAGAAAGATTTTTCACCATTTCTTCATACTTATTGGAATATTCCCTGTAAATCTCACGAGAGTATACATTGAGGCTATGTTACTGTGCTAAGACAAGGTTTCTAATGAACTCTTGCAAAAAAAATTCCGAGGTAGATTGGACCCTATGAAGAAAAATAGAAGAACACAAATAAAGAGCATACTATTGATATAAAAGTCAGAGTTATTATGCGAGTCTCTCCAGATACCACCACTACTATTAGAAAGATTGCCATTCAGAGATAAAAGCAGTGTCCTTTTACATCTTCAGTTCTGATGTACACCATGGGCAAGATTAAGAAAGGAGTTACAACTTGCAATAAAGGTAAACACCTTTTGCAAAGTATCTGAACTGAAGATAACAGTTCATTCACTTTGCACAAGCGGCAAAACCAAGGAGAGTAGGAGTTAACGAAGAAAGAGTCAAATTTTCCTCACTACCTTAAGCGATGTGTCAATCAGAAAAGTGCAAAGAATTCTTTAGATACTGTACTGCAAATAACACCATAAGAGTAGATAAAATTCCTGAAGAGTTCTTTAAGCCAGTTTCCATAGAACCACTTCTACATGCACAAAAATGTAGCAGTCTTTGAAATGCCTTCTTCAGGGTAAACAACTTTGGAAAAATAATCGGTGTTAACAGAAGATAAAATTATCAGTTAATTCGAAAAACAATTCTTGTTGTACATGGAGTTCTCAAAATTGAACTGTACTGTGCCATTTAAATATATAATTACTTTTGCTGAAAAGAGTCTTAAAAGTAAGAAGTAATGCTTATTTAAGCTAAATCAGGGGAAACCTGATTCAAAATAAGATAACAAAACTATAAATTGAGATCATTAAATGAATACCTCTGTCATTGATCTGTACTACTTATAATTTATTACTAGAAGTAATCAAAGATTAATAGAGTGCGTTCGACAGTGACTGGGGGTCGAAGTGGCAACCGACATTCAAAATC